>JARHVA010010537.1:50000-115000 GCA_037957365.1 Torreya grandis | reverse complement strand
CTTTTAACAAATCATGTTGGGCCTACCATGATTTTTAAAAGGTTTAAGAAGGCTATATGACTTAGGATATTTAGGCAATTTGCTAATGTGGAATGTATCATGAATGCTATATGTGGTAATACCATCATCTTTAATAATGAAATGGGTGGGCATAGTAGTAGGAAATAGATCAGTAGAAGTAGAGGATATGTCACTAGGATCAATATAATTAGAATTAGGAGGTTCATAAACCACCCCTTATCTTTATTTCCTACCAATTCAGTGCTAGGGTAATTGGTGTAGTTCTTATACTCAACTTCTCAATGCTTACAATATTGGCAGGGTTGTAAGTTTCCATATAGAGTGACCTCTAGAAAATAATGTATGAATTTTATGCATAGATGGAGGGTGGAATGGAGTGATCATGGTTTATGGATCTAAGGATGACTAATAAGTAGATTATAAGGTAGGTTTATATCAATTACATGGAATAGAGTATCATGTGTGATAAGCCCAAAAATGATGGTGTTATAGCTTAAATTTTCACCCTTTAAGAGGGTGTTTTAGGTCCTCTCAATTTAAGCTACACATTAGAACAATCCTAGATTATGGGTGACCTAAAAAGTGGATTGAACCTCTATATAAGGGATACATCCCTTAATGTATCATATAGGATCAAACACTAATTTAATAGATTGCAAGGAAAAGGGGAGAAATAAACAATGAACTAAAAGGGGGGTGATACACCCAATCTTGTGACCTCTACCATTGATTTTCATGTGAAATAAAACCTATAAGATTAAAATAAACATACACTTATAATAAATAACATATCACTTCATTGATTTGCAAAGAGATGAAGTATTATGAGAGTAGAAATAAAGATGTTTACCACTTCTAATCCATAATAAACACCTGATGACACTCTCCACAACCTACAACAATGAATCAATTACATCAAGGTAAAAGTAATGAGAAAATGACCAAGATGAAATGAATCTATACCTGATCATATCAACCATTAAACATATATAATACATATAACCATAAAAGAGGTAAAACCAAACATATTATTGATAAATAGGCATAAAAAAGAGTAGGGATACACCATACTCCTGGTTGAAGGATCCACTACAATGCCAAAATTAGGCATACATATAGGAGAAAGGAGTAAGAGAGAGAAGACAAGTATCAAGAGACAATGATGGATGTAAAACACTCATGGAAAAAGTTACAAAAATGAAAACCTACAAAAGGATAGTTATGAAGTTTCCCTTCAACATGTGTAGACACCGAAATCGTGTCTACTCCCCTGGTCATCCTCCTCGTCCTCTCCCCCCTTTGGTCCCCTTCGTCCACTTAACCACTCTTAGCCCATGTCTTATTAATTTGAAATAATTATCTTATTTTCAAATTAATAATTCCCTCTCCTTGCCACCTCACCACCCTTGGATACCCTTCTTGGATTCCCTTCATTCCCCACATGGCCAATATTAATGCCTAGACTCCCATTCCAACTTCTTCCCTTGTCCATTTAATCCCCTTTGACCGTTTCTTCTTCGGACTCACTGACCTGGCAGTTGGGAAATGGATGAAAGGCTATTTTTAGCCTTTTTCTGACCTTCCATCTGCTGACATCGGTCAACTGTAGACCGACATCGGTGATATTGCCGGCATTGGCAGCTTTCATAACTATTTTTACGTCTGTTATCTCCCACTTCGCTCTCCTCATCTCTCATCTCGCAACCCAACTCTTGAAACTTTGCATCCACCTGAATCAATCTGTGCCTTGACTCCACTACTCTACCAATCTTCAAAACCAAGCCTCTCACTCTCTCCCTCAGGTGCAACAACAGAAACTCTGCCTCAACCACTCCATCAGCAATAGGACTTTCACCCCAGGCTACATCAACAATAGGCACACATATCAGTAGCACTTCTTTAGTAGGGCACAGGTATGTACATTGTCTATATTTTCATTATCTTTTTAGTTATTGCCTTCATGTAATATCCCCCAGACTAGACTGCTAACCAGACTAGACCAGACCCAAATCCTGTCTCTCTGTTGTCTCTGTCTTTTGTTTGACCCCTCTGTTAGATCATCCCTTCTGCCTACAAAGACCCTGCATAGGGCGTCCAACCAAAACAAGACTCTTTCAGACCATTCAACTAGGCCAAACTCTATCTCAGACCTGTCCACAGACCAAAACTTGTCCAGACCCCGTCCACAGGCTACTGCCCTGACTGACACCGGCCACAGAGACTACTGCCCCAACCGACGTTGATAGACTAACCGACGTCGGCAGACCTCGACAACCGACACCGGTAGGACCACCGATGCCGATGACTGTAACCAGGCTGACAACATCTTTTAGGTAAGCTTTTGCTTCCATTTTCCTTTTCAGTCTTTTATCATATCAATATTTTGACATTCTTCCATTTATCAGACATCATTTTATCAATCAGTGGGTTGACCTCCCTTAAGGAAGTTTTCATACTTCTTGGAACAGGCTTTTGCTTGGCAAACTACCATCTCCTCATCTAACACCTTTTTCATCTTAGTCTCTTTCTTTGCAGGTGTCATTCCTCCACAGCCAAAGAGGAGTTCTCACGTCGTCTAGATAATGGTGCCCATGACTACATCCAGGTATCTTCTAACCTTGACCATTTCCTTAGTTTCTTGTTCTCTCTTTGAATGTAGAAAGCAATTTAGCATAGAAAAATTCTGGCACGCCCGGTGGGACCCTAGGGCCTTACTTGGGTTCTTTCTTTCTTCTCATTCATTTAGGTGCATTAGGTTCCTCCCTTTTCACCTCTTTCTTCTTTTCCAAATGACATCATAAGCAGGAATAAAAAGAACCTTTCTTTCTTGCATTTCTAGACTAGCTAAAACTCATACTCTTGAACCCTTTCTCCACTTGTCTTCATTCAAACTTCACATTTTCAACTTGGGCATTAAAACTTATTGCATTGCATTTCTGCTTGTTTGCATTTCTTAGACCACACTTAGTAATTAATAAACCTCATATTGAATTAATCTAGTCCACTTTATGTTACACGACCAAACCACTTGCACTAAATCAAACATCAAACTCACTTGAGACAAGGCCCGACTGGGATTTCATCCCCCAGCGGATACCTTACCCATCCTGGTGATCCTACTTGGATTTCATCACCAAGGGGAAAGCCCACTCTATTCTCTAGTAGAGTCTAATCTATAGGGGAAGTATATTTTGGCTAAGCGGGCCCAACTTATCACTGGACTTGTGAAGTGAGGGGAGCTTGCTCCTTAGCACCAGGCCAAGTACGAAACCTAACACAGACTTCTTGAGCACCTAAACATACCTAAAACCATCCATATACCACTTCTTCTAGGACCCGACTCAAAAGCCAATCTTCCTCACACATTCTAAGGCATAAGCCACTATAATCCTAATAATTTACTCCTAGGTTTTTAGGATCTGCTTGTGTTCTTCATTCTTTTTTGTTCTTATCTGGTTGTTTGAGCTCATGAGGATGTTCTTTCTTGCCTTGAATGGTTCTGACTCGTAGTCAAACCAAGGCTCTTCTTGACCATGTGAGGCATCAACCGCTTCCGTCTACCCCGTCCATAACCAATCCTATAATGGAGTTCCACTCGGAGACTGAAAGAACTCCTACTAGACCGTCCCCGACCCAAACTCCTATTGTCCTAGAAGGGGACCAAGATTTTGCATGATTCTTGGACCTTAATGTCAAAGCCTTGCAGCACTATCTCATGAATAGCCAAACGCGAGACTCCTTGGGTAATCCAAATTATAGAATACCGACCTCTCTTCTCGAGACTACAGCTGTATCAACAGCGTTCGTAGTTCAACCTTTAGATGCCCAGGCTATTGCCTCGACCAATGACCAGCCTTTGACCAACCATCCAAGTGTGGCCTCTCCCTCCATCTTTGAGCCCACTTCCACCGAGGTTTCGGCCCCCTATCAACCTCAGCCCACTCAACCACTTTCTACCCCCTTTCAAAATCTAGTCATCTCTATTTCACCTACCCTTGCTCCTATCAACACTAGGGTGGCTACCTATCCATTGGCCCATGTTACCACTAACCAATTGCCTGTGGAAACATCAAGCCTAACCATGCCTTCTACCCAACCACCCTTAGTCTCCTCTTTTATCCCCATGACTAGTCATCCATACGTTATGCCCTTACTAGTACAACCGACTACATCGTATACCTCTTCTAGCCTCTTTCAAGTGCCTTACAATCTAGGGGGTGCTCCACTTGCCAATCGGTCAGTAGATATCATCAAAATGCTGATGGACAAGATGTCTAGCCTAGAGACCTCTATTTCTGGCTCACGCAATACTCTCTCATACGAACAAATTTGCAACGAGCCCATTCATCATTCTGTCCCGATCAGGCCATATCCTAGCCAGTGGGAACTTCCTAAGTTTTCTCATTTTCAAAGCAAGGAAGACCCACAACAACATTTACAGGCATTCAGACATGCCTGTTACCTTATCACCCACAATGATGCATTACTTTTACACATGTTTCATATGTCTCTCTCAGGTGCTACACTTGACTGGTATAGTTCCCTTGCCAGCCATTCCCTCTTCACATTCACTCAGCTGGCCTAGCTCTTCCTTGATCATTTCTCTATCAACATCACCAAGAAGGTCTCAATCACAGACCTCTATTCTATCCGCCAATTCGAGGATGAATCCATTGCTGATTTTGTTGCTCGATGGAGAGGCCTTATCAATCAACTCTCCTTTTCCTTACCCCAACCTGAACTTATTGAACTTTTCTCCCAAGCCTGTGCCAGACATTTCTTCCACCTTAAGGGTTCAAACCTTCCACACTTTTGATGAAGCCTTCACGATGGCCCGTAAACTTGAGTTACGTGCTATCGAGGAGAATAAAGTCAAGTTGCGGAGCAAGAATCCCAACTCCAAGACTAATGACCCCTCTTCTAAGCCTTCCTCATCCAATCCTAAATCTAAAGCTTTAGTAAACACTGTGGTCATTAGATCTTCCTCCTCTTCCCCTTCAACTAACCAGCCTGAGCCATCCACATCTCACAACATCACCAAACAATTCTAACAATGGTACATCTAGCGTTCATACACTCCACTTGGAGAATCATACGCTTCTATTTTGGAAAAACTCATCAAACAGGGGGTCCTCAATCTCCCCCAAATCTGACCACCTCCACAATTTGATCCCTCACGCGCCATCCCTGCATGGTATAGGGAAAACAACTTCTGTAACTACCACCATGTTAAAGGTCATGACACGGGTAACTGTAAAACCCTTAAAAACATCATTCAAGACATGTTGGAAAAGGGTGACCTTGTCCTTGACAATCCCAATGCACCACCTAATCAAAACATCAACATCTTCAAGCAACCATTACCCAATCATCCGCCAACCCAAAATAATGTCCAGACTATGACTGACAACATTCACGAACATAATATACGAACAATCAATACAGTCTCGCCCTTCATCCCCAATCAGACTTTTTCACAAACTCAAGAATTCAGTCCATCCATCAGTCCATCTCATGTGGACGAACCTCATTCTCCGATTTCTTCTCCACCTAGGGAAGAACCTGTCTCTCCTCTGTCTCCAACCACAGATGAACCTATCACGACTCCATCATGCCTTGGGTCTGAGACCGCTACACCAGTCTCATCTTTAACCCCATAAATGTCTACATCCTCTCAAAGACCTAAGCCTCATCCAACACCTTCTCAGCCATTTTCCCAATTAGTGGAGAAACTCAAACTTCTCCTTTCAAGGAAAGTGGAGCATCAGGGATTGCGGGAGCATCTCACAGCTCTTCAACATGCCTGTGCCCTCTCATCTCATGTTGCTAATCCTCCCATGGTAGAATCTCCTAAGACTCTCAACAAAAACCAGACTCCCATTTCTAAACCTCAACCGACCCCATCAGGACCAAAATCCACATCTATCCCATCTAAACCTATCAAGTCACTTGGCATTCACCCTGTCTCCAACCTCACTCATCTGCAAGTAAAGGTGGACCTAGACCAGACCTCGACCAATACTAGTCTTCAACCCAAGCCATAGAAGACTGCTAAACCACAGAGGTGAATGCCTCCTCCTCTGTCACCATTGCCCTCCATTTTGGGCCCGCATCCTTCAACCCTGACCAGAGTCCTTCCCACTCTGACCTTTAATCAAAACTAGTTGCCTCCTTTACTTCCTTTGCCTACTTCTAGTCTACCCTCTCTCAAAAAGGTGGTACCTCTCATGAAGAAAGTACTGTCTCCACCTGTCGCTGCATCATCAACCCAAAAGGTGGTATGAAAGCCTCCTCCAACTCTACCTAAGCAAAAGTCACCAGTATTGCACACATCGATGAGAACAGACCCTTTAGTGGGCTCATACTCTTTGATCTTGCACTGACTTTTGCAAACTTCCAGCATAACCCTTCCACCCATCAAGCCTTTCCAACCTCTCGAATCTAAGCCCTCTTGGTTCGACGACACAAAGATTTGTCTATATCATCATACGCCAGGACATGATACTGAGAGTTGCCATGCCCTCAAGGCCATCATTCGCTGCTACATGGAGAAGGACATTCTTCTTGAGGACACTCTCGATTGACCCCTGACTCCTTCTCATAACCCTCTGACCTCTACAAACCCATCAACATCTCATTAGTAGGCCATAATCCCTTCATCTCCTTCACCCCATATCTTTGAAATCAATGCCATTCACGTAACCACCAGGTCACAAAAGGATAAGGTGAAAGAAAAAGCTGCCATTCCTTGGACCTATCCTTTCGTCTAGCCACCTCAACCGCCCAAGCCTAAGATTTCTATCCTTGGCGCACTTCAACCCTCTTCTTCTTCCTCTTCAAGAGTAATTCATGACTCTATGTTGAAATAGCTTCACTAGATGCCCATGAAGATGTCCCTTTATGACCTCATCCAAACCTCACCCTAGCATCGTCAGGCCCTCATCTGAGCCTTGCAGGCAGTGGAGGTCCAACCTAAAGACCCCCAACCACTCGCAACCCTAGTCTACTCTTTATCCCCTGTCGCTTCCATCTCTTTTAGTGATTCTGAGATTCCTACATCTAACATGGAAGATCAAGATGCCACCCTCTTCATCACTACCTATGTTGATCAGACATATATTAAGCACGTTATGATTAACGGAGGCACCAGCATCAATATTATCTCCACCCATGCCTTTGATCAATTAGTCCTCCCCAAGAACTGCGTCTCCAAAACTGACACAATCTTGCACTCCTTCAATGACACCACTACCACTACCATTGGCACATTCGTGTTGGTCCACGCATAGTCCTGAAGCTCTTCTATATCATCGAAGGAGAGTTTCAATACAACATCTTGCTGGGCTGACCCTAGATCCATGCCATGGCCTGTGTCCCCTCCACCCTGCACCGTTGTGTGAAATTTTAGCACGACGGGCAAGTCCATACCATTCTCGCTGACCCTTCACCCTTCAAAACTTGTAACACCACCTACCATCCAAATGACGTCCTCATTCCTATCAATCCATCAATCCCAGCACCGCCTCCATCCGTAGAAGCTTCGACTAGTTCGCAACAGGTGGTCGCCCTCACACCTCCTCTTCAAGCGATGACCATAGACCCCATGGAAGACATCTTCCAATGACTTTCACTTGGGGAATATCACTTGCTAACCTTAGACATGTTCAAAACTCCACAAGAGTATGGATGCCTTCACCACAGCCCTAATTATGACCATCAGATCGAGATGATCGTGCCTTATGGTCCTCCTCACCTCCGAACCAATCTTGTCTATGGGGGGCTTAATCAAGCTCCTACTGATGGCAATCCCCTTTCTTCACCACAACCATTCACATCAGATTTATCATTTCTTGGCAACCCTGCCTTTGTACACACTTACCTTTACAGGTGTGCATGGAAGGGTTTTGGCTTCTGACGCTATGAGCAAGGCTCCCATCAGCCCATCAAACCGCTCAACGATGACGATGCCAAGAAATGGTATGGCTTGGGATATCATGACCCCACTCAGGCCCCTGTAGACCTTTGCCCTAAACCCACCATTGATCAACCTCTTCATAGCTCGCCCATTCTTCCCTCTTCATCTACGGAGTCGATGGTTTCCATCCCTCCTAGTTTTTTTTTGCATAAACACCATCCACTTGGAACCCCTGACCTATCAGCTAAACGAGGTGTCCAGATCTCTCCCTCTCATTTTTCCTAGCATGATAGAAGATGAGTCGACAACCATTCATACTGTCCACTATGCTGACGATGATGCCATTTTTTCCTACATGGGCACCGACGACTCTTTTAGCCAGTGCTCTCTCCCTTCTGAGACCCAAGTTATGTTAAATGAATCAACCATTGACATTAACCTCCCTTCTTCCGATGTTCCTCATGTCTTAAAGATTGGTCAATCTTTAGACGCTCAGGAGATGCTAGACTACACCCATTTCCTCTCAAACCATCGTAAGGCCTTTGCCTGGACCTATCGTGACATGCTTGGCCTCGACCCCACCATCGCTACCCATAACATAGTCAGCAAACCAGAGGCTAAGCCTGTTAGGCAAAAGCTTTGAAAGATGCATCCTCACGTTGCACTCCTTGTCAAAGAGGAACTTTAGCACCTTCTCTCCATCTCTTTCATCCAACCCATCGATTATCCGCAGTGGGTCTCCAACATCGTCCCTATCACCAAAGCGATTGGGGGGATTTGGATCTACACGAACTATCGTGACCTTAACCTAGCCTGTCTTAAAGATGACTTTCCTCTTCCCAACATTGACCAGCTTATTGATCTTATGACTGGCCATGAGATGCTATCCCTCATGGATGGGTTTTTAGGATACAATCAGATCCTGATTGCACCAGAAGATCAGCACAAGACTACCTTTATCTCCCCATGGGGAACTTTTTGCTATCACGTCATGCCTTTCAGCTTGAAGAACACAGGTGCCACATATCAGCGTGCCATGACTTACATTTTTCATGATCTCCTCCATAAAATCATGGAGGACTATGTGGATGACCTGCTCGACAAGTCCAAGCTTCACCATGACCATTTGACCATTCTCAAAATCATCTTCTCTCGCCTTCTTCAATACAATGTCTGCCTTAACCCCAAGAAATGTGTCTTTGGGGTCCTCTCCAGAAAGCTCTTAGGCTTTATCATTTCTTTCCATGGCATCGAGATAGATCCCGCTAAGATCTGTGCTATCCTTGAGATGCCGCCTCTAACCAATCTCAAGCAGCTTCGTAGTCTACAAGGGAAGCTCCAGTCCATTCACCGTTTCATCTCACAGCTTTCTGACCACTGCCAACCTTTCCATCATCTCCTTAAGAAGGACATCTCCTTTAAATGGGATGAGGACTGTCAAGAGGCTTTTGAAGCCCTCAAATGCTATCTGGTCTCTCCACCAGTCCTTATTCCACCTAAAGATGATCAACCCTTTTACCTTTATATCTCTGTCACCAACCATTCGTTAGGTGCCATGATCGCACACCGAGATGAGCACCACCGTGAGCAAGTGGTCTATTATATCAGCTAAACACTGGTCGACTATGAAACTTGGTATACTCATACCAAGAAACTCTGTTTGGCGTTAGTCTTTGCCGTTACCAAGCTCTGCCACTATCTTCTCAATCACAAAACCTTTGTCATCACTCACACTGACCCTCTTAAGTTTATGCACTCCAAGCCATATCAACATCAACGTATGGCTCGGTGGCTCATGCTGCTTGCTGAGTTCAACCTCCAATTCATCCAGTAGAAATCTATCAAAGGGAAAATCATCACTGATCAACTAGCGGATGCCTCTCTTCTTGACAATCAACCTTCTCAGTGTGAGTTTTTCGATGAATCTATCGCCACTCTCTTGACTGATGACACTTTTTACCAAATGACCATGTTTTTTGATGGCTCTAAATGTCAACTTGGTGGGGGTGTGGGAGTCATTCTCATCCCACTCGATGGTGAGCCCATGCCTCTGTCTTTCATGCTCAACTTTAATTATACCAATAATATGGCTAAATATGAGGCCTTAATTTTGGGACTTCAGACCACTCTCTCTCTCAACATCAAGTCCATCAACATCTTTGATGACTCGCAGCTTGTCATCAATCAGGTCAACGGTTCATACCTCTATAAAAATGAAATTTTGCAAAGGTACAAAAACTACCCTGACCTTCTTCTAGCCTCTTTCGACCATTACCTCTTGCAGACTATTCCTCGATCCATGAATAAGTTTGCTAACACCATGGATTCTTTCACTTCGCATATCCCATCTTCCTCATCTGCATCCAGACTTTTTGTCAAGGTGCATCATGTGTCATTGCCTTCTTATATCTCTCCTAACATTAATCATGTCAACACTATAGACTCTAGCCCATGAGATAATTGGTATAAGCAACTTGTAGACTTCTTATCTTTTTCTATCATTCCTCCCAACCTCTCTAGCAATGCACAGTGAGCTTTTATCAAACGCACAACTCGTTATACCATGCTAGGGGGTCTTCTCTATAAGCGAGGCTTCGATGGCCTCCTTCTTCGTTATCTCACCTCCACTGAAACCTCTCAGGCCATTAAACAAGTCCACGATGAGATTTGTGGCAGAAATTTTAGTGGGAATTCGGTTGCCAAGCGCATCCTTCGTCTGGGCTATTATTGGCCCACCCTTCATCAAGACTGTAGTGATTATGTTTGGCATTGCATCAAGTGTCAGCAGCACTCTAACTTGCTTCATCTTCCTAGTCATGCCTTATAAGTCGCTCAGGATTTTTGGCCTTTTTCTCAGTGGGGCTTAGATCTCATTGGTGAGATTAACCCTCATTCATCTCTTCGTCATCAATCCATCATCACCACCACTGAGTATTTCACCAAGTGGGTGGAAGCCATTCCTCTCATCTCCACAAAAGATGACAAGATTGTCGACTTCATTAGCACCCATATCATCTGTCATTTCAGTGTCCCTCACAAAATCATCACCGATAATGGCAAGTCCTTCAAAAACAAGACCATTCAAAAACTATGTGACTCATTCGGCATCAAACTCAGTTTCTCTTCGCCTTACTACCCACAAGCAAATGGGTAGGTTGAGGCTTCCAACAAAATCTTGACTAAAATTATCATGAAGGTGGTCAGTGACACTGGAAGGGATTGGCATATTCACATTCCCTTCGCTTTATGGGCTTACCGCACTAGCATTCGAACCTCCACGGGTGCTACCCCTTTCTCTCTAGTGTACAGAATAGAGGCTGTCCTCCCTCTCGAAGTATAGATCCCATCTCTCTGCATTTCTCTACATGACATTCTTTCCAACAATGACTTTCATCAAGATCACTTAGCTCAACTTGAGTTACTTGACGAGCACCGTCTTGCTGCCCTTAATCATCTCCATGTCTATCAACATCGCATCAAGTGAGCCTATGACAAAAATTTATGAGAACGAGATTTCAATATCGGAGACCTCATCCTCAAATAAAATCAGCACGTGACCAATATAGAGTGAAGTAAACGAGGCAAGTTTGCCCCTAATTAGCTCAGACCTTTCATTATCACGCACAAGTATGGATCAGGGATGTATCGGTTGTCTTCTCTCGATGGACGGCCAGAACCTGAACCTCTTAATGCATTGCATCTGTGACCATTCTACTGTTAGTCGAATACTCATCCACTTGAAATTTACCTTGAGCTCATCCCTTGAACAATCCTCATCCTCTCTGTCCTCATTCCTTTCAACCCTATTCCCCTTAACAAGTCCTCTATAACCCTTTTATACAGTAGGGATGCTTTGTCCTAATAAAAGGGAGCCCTTGACCTTCTTTAGTCTTGTCTATGACTCACATTTCTGTCAAAATAAATCAAGATGTCACAATATCCATGGTCACAAACTTAAATCAAATCAAAATCAAAAAGGCAGACTACTCCCTCGAAGGACAGTTGTACTATCATTATTGTAGCTAATAGACTACTCCCTCGAAGGACAGCTATTCAAAGCCCTTATATCTAAAAGCAAAATATAAACCACTCCCTCAAAGGATGGCTATGACTAACTCTTGCTACAAACAACAATCTTTCTAGAAGCTTCCCGCATTGATCAGCTTCGCAAACGACCACCAAGCAAATGACATCTCTCTGCAGGCTTCCCGCATTGATCAGTCTGCGCCAAAAAAAAAAAAATGAGTCATGGACTTGACTTATAGTTGTCTCAGGGTCTCCTATAAAAAGGGGCAACGTTATCTCTGCTCTTAAAATGGGTTACCCTATCCTCCTCTCCTATCACCTGCTCAAGGGACTTCGAGCTCACTTTAATGTCAAAGTGATTCGATTACCGCTCTAACACAACATATGGTCAACGGCGTCATGCATGAATGGGCCTCTTGGTTCTAATACCCCTATCTATGCTGTCATTTTGGTCCTTGTCAATGAAAGAGCAATTTGCCTTTCACTTTTTCTCTACACCTTGGTCACATCCACTCATTTAACATTTCCAAACCAACCCAACCCAACCATTTTCAGACCACAACCCTCGTCATCATCCATCATCACATAGTTTTTATGGACACCAATACACATGGAAACTATCGACCTGACTCAATTTATGTTAAGCATAAACCAATACTTGCTGATGCATAAATAGACCTCAATTCATTTTTAGCATACATCCATCATGAATATGGAAAATTGCTAGGGATGAAAGACCCCTCGACCAATGTTACAGAATACACCATTTGGAAAAGGCTATAACATCTTTTGCTCCTTATCATTTCGACCATGACCCAACCAATCATCGACCAATCTTCTCACCTAGTCCGAACTACATTGGTCTGAGGCCCCCTCCAATCTGGGCTATGTAGGCAACACTCAGATGACACGCTGTCTTCTGGGGTTAGCTCGACCACCCTCGTTTGTTTGTCTCTCTGATGGACAAACCTTCTTTCCTCCTTTTGACCATGACCTTGCCCTCGACCAAAACCAATCCTTAACTTTTGACCCTTCCTCCCTTTTAGGGAGAACTACATTGGCCTAAGGCCCTTCACACAAGGGCTATGTAGGTAGCACTCAATGTTTTGAGGTTAGCTCGGCCACATCCTTTCATCCATCCATCCACCTCGACCAATGACCATTAGAGATCATACCTATCTCCTCTGACCCTGACCACTTCCAAGACAATGTTGCCTTGGTTGTTTTTGCATGTATGCTATCCCACGACTGGTTAGCACAATTGTGCGCAGACTATTTTGGACCCTCACAAGTATAGGATCGCAAGCTGGTTGATCCGCACTACTTATGACTTTTTCATGTTTCTAGGAGCACTTCGTGAGCCCGGGATACCTGGAACATGATGACCATTTGGAGCTACAGCTTAGATTGAATAACCCAATCAGCAGACGAATAAATGATGGGGCCTGGTTACTTCAATTTTGGCACTCCTCGACCCTTGACCTGTGACAATTTGACCCGACCATCTCGTGAAGTGGTATGCGCACAATCACAACTTTTGAAACATTCACCCTCCCCCTTTTTCATCCACTCTTTGTCAAATCAGCACCCGATTCCAAGTTCCCTTCCCTCAACTCCTGCTTTGAGGGGGAATACCTCATCCATAATCGGGGCAATCAACCTCTTCCTATTTTTGTCTTGCAGTTCATTCAAACAACCAACAAGATGAAATCAACCTTATCCTACACCTGGGGCAACCAACTCCTATTTTTGTCTTGCAATTCATCTAGAACAACCAACAAAACAAAAAGGGGCAAATGTAGACACTAAAATCGTGTCTACTCCCCTGGTCATCCTCCTCATCCTCTCCCCCCTTTGGTCCCCTTCGTCCACTTAACCACTCTTAGCCCATGTCTTATTAATTTGAAATAATTATCTTATTTTCAAATTAATAATTCCCTCTCCTTGCCACCTCACCACCCTTGGATACCCTTCTTGGATTCCCTTCATTCCCCACATGGCCAATATTAATGCCTAGACTCCCATTCCAACTTCTCCCCTCATCCATTTAATCCCCTTCAACTGTTTCTTCTTTGGACTCGCTGACCTGGCAGTTGGGAAACAGATGAAAGGCTATTTTTATCCTTTTTCCGACCTTCCAACCACTGACGTTGATCAAATTTTGACCGACGTCAGTGATATTGCCAGCATCGGCAGCTTTCATAACTATTTTTGCATCCATTATCTCCCGCTTCGCTCTCCTCGTCTCTCATCTCACAACCCGACTCTTGAATCTTTGCATCCACCTGAATCAATCCATGCCTTGACTCCACTACTCTACCAATCTTCAAAACTAAGCCTCTCACTCTCTCCCTCAGGTGTAACAACAAGAACTCTACCTCAGCCACTCCATCAGCAACAGGACTTTCACACCAGGCTACATCAACAACAGGCATACATATCAGCAGCACTTCTTCAACAGGGCACAAGTATGTACATTGTCTATATTTTCATTATCTTTTTAGTTATTGCCTTCATGTAATATCCCCCAGACTAGACTACTAACCAGACCAGACCAGACCCGAATCTTATCTCTCTGTTGTCTCTGTCTTCTATTTGATCCCTCTGTCAGATCATCCCTTCTGCCTATAAAGACCCTGCACAGGGTGTCCAACCAAAACAAGACTCTTTCAGACCATTCAACTAGGCCAAACTCTATCTCAGACCTGTCCACAGACCCATCCACAGACCAAAACTTGTCCAGACCCTGTCCACAGGCTACTGCCCCGACTGACGCCGACCACAGAGACTACTGCCCCAATCGATGTCGGCAAACTAACCGACGTCGGCAGACCTTGACAACCGATGCCAGTAGGACCACCGACGCCAGCAACTGTAACCAGCCTGACATCATCTTTCAGGTAAGCTTTTGCTTCCATTTTCCTTTTTAGTCTTTTATCATATCAATATTTTGACATTCTTCTATTTATCAGACATCATTTTATCAATCAGTGGGTTGACCTCCCTTAAGGAAGTTTTCATACTTTTGGGAACAAGATTTTTCTTGGCAACCCACCATCTCCTCATCTAACGCCTTTTTTGTCTTAGTCTCTTTCTTTGCAGGTGTCATTCCTCCACAGCCAAAGAGGAGTTCTCACGTCGTCTGGATAACGGTGCGCACAACTACATCTAGGTATCTTCTAACCTTGACCATTTCCTTAGTTTCTTGTTCTCTCTTTGAATGTAGAAAGCAATTTAGCATAGAAACAACATGTTTTCTTTCAATTTGATGAATGACTTGATCAAGGTGGCATAAGATTTATGTTTTGCTTGATGACTCAAAGTTGCACTCTTGAAACTACCCATTAGGAGTGATTAGGAGGTGAAAAGTAATATTTTTGGAGTATATCTACTTGTCTTAACTTTTAAAAATGTTTAAGATCCATATCCCATCATCTTTCCACCTATAATCTACAATTTGATTCACAACTCTCGCATTTGCTCAATAGGGAGGTTTATTCCTTATAACCCTATTTTGACACAAAGATTCAAGGTTTGAGATATTATTAGAACTTATAGGAAACATGAAAGAATTTTTTAATACCCTTTATCCCATTCCATATTCATCCAAAATTTCATGGCTCAACTCCCAAGGTAGACCTATGAACCCAACACCCATCTTTCCCAATTAAGCTTAAAATAAGCCTACAATACTATAAATCATAAAATAACGTACATTAAATCTCTAAAAACCAAAAACAAAATGTAGGTTACATTAAATAAGTTCATATGACCAAGTTTTATGTAATTTCAATGGTTAAAACTCTTGTTATGCAAATTGCAAGTTTTCTAGCCTTAGGTTGGAAAAACACATGCCTAAGTAGGCCAAGAGAAAATAAAAATACATGGAGATATTTTTAGGGTAATTAAAACCAAAAAAAAACCTTTTTTAGGTCTTCCCCAACTTCCCTCAACCCCTCTAATAATCATTTCTCCTTGAACAATCATCAAACTCTCTAACATGCCAATTTTCACAATTTTGTGTGCATGTTTTAGGACTATCAAGTGGGTTATGAGTTTTTTTATATTTTTGGATCAATATATAAACATTATAATAATTAAAAATAGTATTTAATGTATCCATACACCTTAATTTTTCATTCAAACCCTAGTTCTAGTGCACATATTGCATACTTTCTTCTAATTCTTGAAAATAAACCTATACGTCTCTTTTAGGCTTATTTATTTCCTAGGCTTGTAAATGTTTCTTATTGAGTAAAATTTTATCTTATTTATAATTATAAAAAATTAAAATATATATTTTAAGTTATTTTACACATTAAACCAATTTCAAACCCATTTTATTGAGTTAAAACATGCTCCTTTTCTTCATGTTTATGTCAAACTACCCCTTAGTTATAAGTGTTTTTGGACTGCGTACAACTTGTCATATCATGCTAGAAACATTTCTAAATATTATTATATGTGTCTAAGGTTAGTTTAGGTTTTATAATACCATTACACATGATTTATACTTCACCTTAAGTTTTTAATATTACCATCCAATCTTTTATACCTCCTTAGAGTTACTTATTAAGCATGAGAACTCACTAGGTGATTGTCACAATAGAAAACACCCCAATTTATTAAAATAGACTTAAAAAATATGTTCATGAGATTAATAAATGTTTTAATATGGTTTTCATAAATTTAAAGTTATTATGAACCCTCTACACTATTCAACATCATCACAACATGTATGTTTTCCTTGCATTCTTAGAGGCAGGCATATACGTCTCCTTTAGATTTGAATTATTGTTAGTGTTCAAGAAAGGTTTTTTACTTCAATGATATTAATTATTATACCCTAAATATACTTAATAAAACTATTATCATGGTTATGTCATTTCATTTTTTCCTCAAACCATCATGTTTCATGCAAGATTGTTCTCTCTTGATTGAGAATGTGGACCTATAGGTCTACATTCACTTTAATTTTTAACCATTAATGATATGTTTTAGACTTGGTGACAATGAAAATATAGTTAAATATGATTTATGACCCTCTTCATGACCCATGTGTTCCTCATATCATATATTCCATGCAAAACAATAACATTTTCACACTCTTAGATGTGTCTTTCTCAAGTTTGGAGGCATAAGATCTATTATTTGAATCCTCAAAGACTATCACATCACCATGGAAGTTAGTGATAGTGACTCAGATATAAAATTTATCATATATTTCTCTAAGTGTATTGAAATCCTCTTTTCATTCACAATTTATATATTTATTTATTCACTCTTTCATATTTATAGACCTATTAAATAAAACCAAGACCAAAGTCTCTCATAACATAGTATCTACCCTTTATGCTTGATATTTATCACTTTAATATAGTTATAGGAGGTATGAGAGGTTGGTTTAAGTTATTTATATACCAATTGAGACAATAAACATTCAAAACCACCAAAACCATACCTATCATCTTTTAGAATTGATAAATGTAGCCTTTTCTTTCCATTTCAATGCCCACACATGCCAAATGAATGTTGATAATGATGTAGGAAGAGCAATGGGATATTTAAAGACTCCAAACAATCCTTCATTATGATAAAAACGATCCAAAATTACTTGAAATTAAGTGAGTGGGGTTTTGAAAAGGTTTTAGAGTACTTATTTTGTTAATGATGGTTCATAAATTTAAGCCCCTAAAACCCTTAAACAATACATGAAATTTCAAGGAAATAGGGGCCCCTATATTCCCATAATACCATTTGAGCCAATTTATTTTCTCCATGAAATTTCTAGAAACAAACTCTTTTGATAGTACAAATAACTTGAGGAAGAACTTGAAGAGTTTTTTGCATGTTTTGGATCTGTTACACATTCTTGAGCATAGATATGACTTGTAGGGGTTATATTATGATATTAAGGGGATTCATCACCTAGTGTCTTGATCATTTTGGTTGTAGATGCTCAGTTTCACCACAAAAATTGCTAAAAAACATCTAAATGCCTTCTTGACTATGATCTTCTATTGTAAATTGTTTTAGAATCCAAAGAGATAGTAATATTATCATACAAAAAGAGAAAATAACATACCAAAGTCTCTTTTTTAACTTACTCTTTCCATCCAATGTGCATCATGTTATATTTTAGGGTTTCAAATAGTGAATAAAGGTTTATATACATTAGAAATGTATGTTTTACCACATTTTGAAGCTTGTATAGACCCAAAAGGTATGGCATCATCCATCGTGAACATTATATGGATTCAAAATACCTCCTTGGTATATTTATAACCCTCATAGTTGGTGTTCTTGAGAGGTAAATATTTTTCTCACATCTTCATTATGAATTAAATATGACTTGAAATTTTGAGAAATACCTTAATATCTCCAAATTTACCTTAACATCTCCAAAACATGGAATTTTAATGTTTATTTTCTCATGACTTTGCCTCTTCATTCACCTAATCACTATGGTCATCATGTCATCTTGATGAGTTATCATGTCACCCATGTCACAATCTGGACCAAGCACAACTTAGACTTGCAAAAAGAACCTTAATATTGTCAAAGTTACCTTAAACAATGCTATGCATTTCATAGGATGATTGAGACCATAGATATAACTATGAAACTAAGGATCATAACTCTTAGACATAGACTAAACCTCTAAAAACTTCACATAACCTAAGGACTTATTAAAAAAACATCACCCAATGACAAGGCATGACATAAAACCCATGGGTTACTAGAGGTTATCAACAAGTTTAAAAGGTTAAGGACCAAGTTTTGAATTAGACTCACCTATGGTAGCCAATTTTGGCTAACATCTTTGGTAACCTCATGGGTTTGCATGCTTTCTATCCATCTTAGACCATTTACCTCATCTTTTTATTTGGATATCAAGTTAACTATCACTCAACTTCTAACCTACTTAGACCTTGAACCTAATTTTAAATGCCTTGAAATAAGAGATGATATTGATATACGTCCAAAAAACACAATAAGATAAAAAACACACACTAAAGTAAGACACACATACTTGTGCTATAAGGCATTTAGGGAAATTAAAACATAAGAACACTACTAAATATAGCTAACCTTAAGGCATCTTCCTCTTGGATCAAAAGGAAAGTTTGTGAAAATGCTTCCTCCATGAGATAGATAATGATGTGGAGAAAGATGCCTTTTTATCATGATGTTTTATGGATTAAATTTATTGCTTTCCAACTCCTTTGGCATACTCTCAAGTGAATCAAAAGCATTAAAAATGCCTCCTATGAAAACATTCTCATCTTATGGCTCAAGACTCACCTCATTTTATTCTTTGATGCTTGAACTAACCTAAAAAATGACCACATTTTGAATCCTATGGGAACCATCAGCTTTAGCTTATAGTGGCTCCCTGAAATAATGTGTTTGGTCTTGAATGGTCTCTTGGGAACTCTCACATTGATCCTTATGGAAGATATTAACTTCAAAAGCATATTTAATCTTCCCAACAAAAGATATAAACCTTTTACGAGCCTCAAATTCATTGTGAATGTCCAAATACTACTGCCACATGTCATCTTAAATGTCTTCATGTTGAATTAAGAAGGCATCTTTTATATCATTGTCACCTTGAGGGTCTATCTCTATAACCCTTCTAACTTATGTCATGTGACCATGGGATTCATGATGGTTACTTAGAAGGTTATCAATCATTGTTTCAACTTGGTTTTGCTCTTCAAATATGGTGGGATTATCTAGCATCTCAACTCCCATAATGGCCTCATGTGACAACTAACACGTCTAATTCAAATCATTTATTAGATTATTTGATAAAACTACAACCTCACTTGCATCCTTTCATGGTTCATTTAGACTGAAACCACCTTCACATGTTTAAAATTCTCTTCATGAGTTATTGGTTCACTAGAAATCTCCATATTTTTGACCAAATCATTAGGCTTCTACCACATCTTTTCAACATGTTCTTGACTATCATCTTGAGTGGATACAACTTGAAAAACATCTTCACCTTTCTCTTTAGGATCTATAAGACTACCAAGAATTTCAAAATCTTCCATGTGATCATGGTGTAGATACAATTATGCTCTCTCAAGATTTACTTATTTTTCATTAGAATCCATTTAAAACTAACTCAAGACCTCATCTTGTTCATTTGGGAGGTCTTCCACTTCAATATTAGCTATAAACCCTTCATTGAGACTCTCTGAGCAAATGATTCCTTGTGATTCTTTTATTGCCAATTCAACTAATTCCTATTTGTAACAAGAAAGAAATCCATAATTTTCAATCAAATGAGATAGTTCAAAATAATATTTTACCTCTTTTTTACCATAAGACATCTTGAAAGATGTTAGAATGCACCTTTATTATATATAGTTGTTCTAATCCATCAAGAGGCTCTAATAACTATTGTTTTGGTCATCTGTGATCTCTTAGAGATGACTAACTAGTTGGGAAACAATTATAACTATCTTATTTGAGCTTTGTTCACATTTAGGAGTGTTCTCCCCTTCAATTTTTTTTCCACTTCATCAAGATCATGTTTCTCTTCATCTCTAAATACTAATTTACTTTTCTCTTGACCAAGGGGAGTGCCAATGATGAACTCTTCATCATGTGTAAATACATCTTGATATTTCTCATTTACCTCCCATATAACATTTTATTCATTTAAAATGGAGATGGTGGGAAGTAAATGAATATGTTTTCAAGTTTTATTGATTATTGATGGATCACTCTTATAATTTGGGACCTCAAGGGTGGTGGACTATTCTAGGAATTCTTGGAGAGAGCAAATTTAGTTGTGATTTAGATGTCTTATTCTTCTCAACAAGAACTCCATTCTTATTTTGAATTCTTTCTTGGATTAAATTATGAGATAGGGAGGCTTGAGGATCTTGGAGATAGATGGATGAGGTTTTCATAGGCAAAGGCTCTACCTTGAATTCAATTCCCCTATCTATGCATCTTTCATATTGCTTCTACCATGACTCAATTAGTTGCTACTAACTTAGAATTTTGAACCTAAGAGTCTCCTCTTGATGATATGTTACAAATTGAGGGGTGGGTGAAGGGCTTGGGTAGATTTTGTATTCTATTTCTCTTTCTATTATGATTTATTGAAATATACGATCATTTGTAAACTTAATATCTCTAGCTAGACATGCTTCAAATTCAAGTTTTATCTTTTCAAAACTCTCTTTAGGATAATTAGAAGGAGAAAGAATTTGATAAGGCTAATTGGCATCATGGCTAATGGATATATAGGGATGATGGAAAGCTTGATAAGATTGATATGAAGGTTGACAAGCTCAGTAAGGTTGTTGAGGAATGGAAGAAGAATATTACTCTTGATAGCAAGGCTGATCATATTGATATCTAGAGTCATATGGAGGGTAAGTAGGGTCATTATAGGATTGATATGACTCAATATAAGATTATTATGGATCAACATACTATTTATAGGGATCAACATACTACTAATAGGGATTAACATAGGATTGGTATGGCTCATCAACTTGAGTGAAATTGAAATCCACTCCAAACTCAGCCATCACACTTCATTAGAAAGGAAAAATAGAAAGAGTACTTTGTTAAGCACAAAATACACTGAGAGGGGGGTGAATCAGTATATATATTTTATAAAACTTTCCCTTAATCAAACATTCAAGATATGCAATAAAAATCAAATAATAAACATCACACAAGAAAGAGAGAGATACCAGATATAACGTGGAAACCCAATGTGCAAAAAACCACAGAGAACAATCTCAAGTATATTAGTGAGAACAAACCCACAGGAGCACCATACCCCTTTGCCAAGTACCAACCTCAGCTATAATTCATGAGCACCACCCCACATAAGCTTTAAACCCCTTCACCGAGCACAAACCCAGCTATCATTCGTGAGCACCAACCCACATGAGCATCATCCACTTTGTGTAAACCACACACCTATCTCTCAATGTTGCTAAATCAACAAATGATAGTTCAATACAACATCTCTTTCCTCTCTCTCACCTTGCTCTTCTAAGCTAAATAATACAATATCAAATTAACCTCTCACTCTCATATTACAAATGGCTATTCAAGCCTTTATTTATAGCTTTCCAAATTACCTTTAGCCTTCCCCCTTTGTGACCTTTCATTCCTCATGGAAAATGGCACCAATCTTGGATGACCCTTCATATCCAAGAATTTGAAAAGTCATGTGGTGACCCTTCATGACCAAAAATGTCTTTCCCACTTTTGTCCTTATCTTTGGTGACTTTTCATATTCCTTTAAGTGTCCCTTCATGAGAAATTCACCCATACTCTTTTGTCTTCACTTGGTGACTCTTGGTATTCCTCAAAATGACTCTTCATGGGAAAATGCATCCCATCTTCTTTTGTCTTTATCCCACGACTCTTCATCTTCTACATGGGCCCTTATTTTGTCTCATATGAAACCAAAAATATATTCATTAATATTAAATAAATATTAACTCATATTTTTTTAACTAAAAAGGGGGTAAAAATTTATTAATCACAAAACAAAATAGCTAATTACAAAACTTTCTCCTGGTCCACCAGATGAACCAATTTTTGATGTAAGTCCAATGGGAGCATTCTAGGTTCAGAAATGTTCCAGTCAGAGCCATACTCAGAGGCCCATTTGGCAAGGGAGCCCGCAACCTCATTCCATTCCCAGGGAATGTGTTGGAAAGAAATATAATTAAAAAAAGTACTGTGAAGCTTAATTTTTTGAACAATAGAATTTAAATGCCAGTCACACTTACCAGTATTATGATTGTTGAGTAAATTGATCACCACTTGCAAATCTGATTAAAAAATAACATTGGAGAAATCTCGATGACAGCAAATTTTGACCGCTTCCAGAATAGCCATAGCTTCCATTAAATTATTTGTGTAGTAGCCTTTGTATTTTGAGAAAAGAAGTTGGATGTTTCCCAAGCTGTCACGCCCAACTCCTCCTATCCCAGCCTCCCCTGGGTTCCCCCGTGAGGAGCCATCCGTGTTCACTTTTAAAAGCCCTACTGCCAGAAGAGTCTAATGTCCCTTCCTATCAACAGGCCGCTCCATCCTCAAACTGCCCCTCCACGCACAGGTGTTGGTCAAAGGTGCGTGGTTTATGGTTAAGTCCATACCCAAGCGCTGACCAATTCTGGCAGTTTCTGAGTCGACTTCACCCCTATTCGTGCCCCTGAAGAGCAATGTTTCCTATAGCGCATTGCTGATGTTCATCCATAGGCTTCTGGACTCAAGCTGCGCTCCCCTAAAAACTCATCTGTTTCTTTCTAGCCACAGATTCCAAAGAATGAAAGCTGGACCGACCACCCAGGCAGTTTGCATCAAAGAATTTTTAATAGGGGCGACTCCCAATTTGTTCCAGAACTCAATTAAAGACAAAACATGCCAGCAAGGGGATTGCCAAGCATTCCACCACATATGCCAAACCTGTTTAGCAAACAAGCACTAAAAGAAAAGGTGAGCTCCTATTTCCTCCTCTTTACAACATAAAACACAAATAGAAGGTCCCTGAAAACCACGTCTGCAAAGATTGTCCCAGGTGAGACACCTGTTGTATGTGAGGATCCAAAGAAAAAAATTACAATTGGGCCAGGAAACCTGGTTCCAAATTTTCTTGCCCCACTGGAACTGCCTCCCATTAGTGAGTTACTTAGACAGAGTCATATAACCTGAAGCCACAAAATAAATGCCCCGAGGCATCACCCCCCCAGGCAAGAACGTCCTGACCCTGCAGCACGCTACAACCTCTGGCATTCAAGATATGGGATAATTCATGCCTCTCCTCCTTTGAACCTCCAGGTGGCCATTCTGAGGGAGTTTTCCATCTGAAAGCATTGGTTCTACCCAATCTAAAGCTGACTTTGTAATGCATCACCCTGTCCCAACTGGTAGAATGGGATACATTAGCAAGAGACTGCAAGTGCGGATGCAAATGAAGGATGGGAGGCACCCCATCCCAAGCATCATCCCAGAAAAGTGCTTCCGTCCCACTGCTGCAAATCTAGAAAAGCTCTTGTTTCACAAGCTAAGCTCCAAGCTTGAGAGTACTCCATATCATCGATCCCCTTCCCTCCAGGGGGAGCCTGGGTATGTCACTGGGTTCAATGTCAGGAAGATATTTAGCTGCTAGAATCCTGGCCCACATGGTTGATTGATTAGTACACCATCTCCAATAAAGCTTAGCAGTCAGAGCTTGGCTAGCCAAAGTGGCCGAACGCAGTCTAAGGCCGCCCTCCTGTTTTGGCTTACAAACAGTAGCCCAACTAATAAGGCTCCATTTAGAGCTTTGTAGATTCCCACTCCACAAGAATTTCCTAGAAAGAGCATCATACTCTTTCAAAAAGTAAGTAGGGGTGGTTTGGACCATGCTTTGGTATATAGGTAAAGCCTGAATGACCGACTGTAGAAGAATCACTCTACCCGCTGTGGAAAGCCATCTATGGGTCCAATGGCCAACTTTTTGTCTCAGCTTGTCGAGCACATTTTGCCAGAAGAGTCGGGGCTACCTTCCCACAACTATGGGAATTCCTAAATACACCACTGGGAGAATTTGAATCTGAAAGCACAAAATGGCCACAATCCTTCTTTGAATAGCACTAGGAGTGTTGAAAAAGAAGATTGATGACTTGTGGTCATTAATCTTCTGTCTAGAGGCTTCTAAGTAAGTGTCCAGCGTATTCCTAAATGCTTCTGCTTCCCAAATCCAGGATTTACCTGCCAGAATAGTGTCATCAACAAATTGGAGATGAGTCAAGGTAGTTATCCCATTCCCCCATCTCCAGCTATGTATAGCATCCTACAAGACCCTAAATTTAAATAGCCATCCCAGCCCTTCGGCCATAAGAATGAACAGATAAGGAGAAAGCGGGTCTCCCTGTCGAAGTCCTCTGGATGCACCAAAAAGCTGAGAGGGCACCCCATTAATAAGTACTAAATATGAGGGCGTGGTGACACAGCTTAGTACCCATCTAATCCAGTCCTACTTAAAGCCAAAAGCCAAAAGAATCTTGCCCAAGAATCTCTAGCTAGCTCTATCATAGGCTTTGGCGAGATCCAGCTTGATAAACATAGCTCTTTCCTGTGAGGTGCTCATGGAATGGATAGCTTCGGAAGCGGTCACCACTCTGTCCAAGATTTGCTTGCCCGCCACATACCCTCCTTGTTCCTCTAAAATAAGGAGAGGGAGCAGCCCTTTCAATCTGGTAGCAATAAGCTTTGAAATGATCTTGTAGACAACATTGTAGAGTGCAATGGGTCTATATAACTCCAGCCCTATTCGTGCCCCTGAAGAGCAATGTTTCCTATAGCGCATTGCTGATGTTCATCCATAGGCTTCTGGACTCAAGCTGCGCTCCCCTAAAAACTCATCTGTTTCTTTCTAGCCACAGATTCCAAAGAATGAAAGCTGGACCGACCACCCAGGCAGTTTGCATCAAAGAATTTTTAATAGGGGCGACTCCCAATTTGTTCCAGAACTCAATTAAAGACAAAACATGCCAGCAAGGGGATTGCCAAGCATTCCACCACATATGCCAAACCTGTTTAGCAAACAAGCACTAAAAGAAAAGGTGAGCTCCTATTTCCTCCTCTTTACAACATAAAACACAAATAGAAGGTCCCTGAAAACCACGTCTGCAAAGATTGTCCCAGGTGAGACACCTGTTGTATGTGAGGATCCAAAGAAAAAAATTACAATTGGGCCAGGAAACCTGGTTCCAAATTTTCTTGCCCCACTGGAACTGCCTCCCATTAGTGAGTTACTTAGACAGAGTCATATAACCTGAAGCCACAAAATAAATGCCCCGAGGCATCACCCCCCCAGGCAAGAACGTCCTGACCCTGCAGCACGCTACAACCTCTGGCATTCAAGATATGGGATAATTCATGCCTCTCCTCCTTTGAACCTCCAGGTGGCCATTCTGAGGGAGTTTTCCATCTGAAAGCATTGGTTCTACCCAATCTAAAGCTGACTTTGTAATGCATCACCCTGTCCCAACTGGTAGAATGGGATACATTAGCAAGAGACTGCAAGTGCGGATGCAAATGAAGGATGGGAGGCACCCCATCCCAAGCATCATCCCAGAAAAGTGCTTCCGTCCCACTGCTGCAAATCTAGAAAAGCTCTTGTTTCACAAGCTAAGCTCCAAGCTTGAGAGTACTCCATATCATCGATCCCCTTCCCTCCAGGGGGAGCCTGGGTATGTCACTGGGTTCAATGTCAGGAAGATATTTAGCTGCTAGAATCCTGGCCCACATGGTTGATTGATTAGTACACCATCTCCAATAAAGCTTAGCAGTCAGAGCTTGGCTAGCCAAAGTGGCCGAACGCAGTCTAAGGCCGCCCTCCTGTTTTGGCTTACAAACAGTAGCCCAACTAATAAGGCTCCATTTAGAGCTTTGTAGATTCCCACTCCACAAGAATTTCCTAGAAAGAGCATCATACTCTTTCAAAAAGTAAGTAGGGGTGGTTTGGACCATGCTTTGGTATATAGGTAAAGCCTGAATGACCGACTGTAGAAGAATCACTCTACCCGCTGTGGAAAGCCATCTATGGGTCCAATGGCCAACTTTTTGTCTCAGCTTGTCGAGCACATTTTGCCAGAAGAGTCGGGGCTACCTTCCCACAACTATGGGAATTCCTAAATACACCACTGGGAGAATTTGAATCTGAAAGCACAAAATGGCCACAATCCTTCTTTGAATAGCACTAGGAGTGTTGAAAAAGAAGATTGATGACTTGTGGTCATTAATCTTCTGTCTAGAGGCTTCTAAGTAAGTGTCCAGCGTATTCCTAAATGCTTCTGCTTCCCAAATCCAGGATTTACCTGCCAGAATAGTGTCATCAACAAATTGGAGATGAGTCAAGGTAGTTATCCCATTCCCCCATCTCCAGCTATGTATAGCATCCTACAAGACCCTAAATTTAAATAGCCATCCCAGCCCTTCGGCCATAAGAATGAACAGATAAGGAGAAAGCGGGTCTCCCTGTCGAAGTCCTCTGGATGCACCAAAAAGCTGAGAGGGCACCCCATTAATAAGTACTAAATATGAGGGCGTGGTGACACAGCTTAGTACCCATCTAATCCAGTCCTACTTAAAGCCAAAAGCCAAAAGAATCTTGCCCAAGAATCTCTAGCTAGCTCTATCATAGGCTTTGGCGAGATCCAGCTTGATAAACATAGCTCTTTCCTGTGAGGTGCTCATGGAATGGATAGCTTCGGAAGCGGTCACCACTCTGTCCAAGATTTGCTTGCCCGCCACATACCCTCCTTGTTCCTCTAAAATAAGGAGAGGGAGCAGCCCTTTCAATCTGGTAGCAATAAGCTTTGAAATGATCTTGTAGACAACATTGTAGAGTGCAATGGGTCTATATAACTCCAGCCTATCCGCTTGTTCCTTTTTAGGAATTAACATTAGAAACATTGCATTTAAAGCTCTGAGCATTTCTTTGCTGTGATGAGACTCATGTATTACGTCTATCAAATCCTTCTTAATGATATCCCAGAAGTCCTAGAAGAATTCAACCAGAAACCCATCTGGCCCAGGAGCTTTACCTTTCTTAATGCTGAAAACAACTTCTTCAACTTCAGCCATGCTAATTGGTCGAATAAGGCAATCATTCATTTTGTCATCAACTAGAGAGGGAATGCAAGATAAAACACTATTTTCAGTGCCTTCATCTGGGATCAGGTCACTGGAAAAAAGCTCAAAAAAATGCCGTACAGCTTCTCTGTGGATAGCCTGTGAAGAGGTAAGTTGAGTCCCATCCTGACTTATCAAGGTAGTGAAAAAATTCCTGTTACGCTTTGCTTGGATAGAATGATGGAAGAAGGCCGTGTTTTTGTCTCCCTCTTGTAGCCATTCGATTCATGCCTTCTATTTCCAGAAGATCTCTTCCCGAAGCTCCCATTCTGCTAAGGTATTTGCAGCTCTAGCTTCCTCTAAGCTTAGGTCCTCCGAGAGACTGCTATCTCTTATTTGCCTTGTAATGCCGTCAAGCTGGTCCTGAGCTTTTCTCTTCATGTTTTGTAAGTTTCCAAAGCATGTTTTGTTCCAAACCTGTAATTTCTGTTTAACATACTGCAACTTTTTAAGGAAAGAGTACATCGCTGTCCCATAAGCAGGCCCTCCTTCTCCCCACCATTTTTTGATGAGGTCATAAAGAGATGGGTCCCTAAGCCACATCAATTGAAACTTAAAAGGAGCTTTTTTGGGGCCATCGATCTGCCCAATGGTAAGCTTGATAGGCTAGTGATCAGAACCCCTCCAATCCAAGATCTCAAAAGTAAGAGTAAAAGCATTGGATTGCCAAAAATAGGAAACTAAAAATCTATCTAAGCGCTCAGAGATGGCAGCGTTACCTGATCTTCTGTTGCTCCAAGTAAACAGCCCATTCGAAGGTTTCACATCTGAGAGGTGAAGCACTTCCATATTGTGTCGAAGGCATTCTGAAGAAGGACCAAGATGACTCATTCCACCTTTTTTCTCGTCTAAGCTCATGACCGCATTAAAGTCACCAGCCACAATCCATGGCAAAAATGGATAACATTTTTTGATATATCTGATATGCTCCCAGAGTTGCAATTGTCCTCCAATGTCAACAGGGGCGTAGACTGTGGTTACCAGGCTCATTTTGCCAGTTTCCAAAGAAGAAGCCACTACTGACAAAGCTGATAAGCTAGAAATCTAGTGAATTGGTGTAATCTTACTCGGGTTCCAGCCCATAGCTAGTCCTCCTGAGCTGCCCCTCGCACCTACACATTGCCACTGACCGATAGACCAAACATTTGGCATGCAAGCAAATAATGAATCCACTGATAACTTAGTTTCTTGAATACAAATAACATCCGGAGAATGATCCCACAGTAATCTGTGCATAGCTTTTTGCCTAGGGGAGCTATTTAAACCCCTTGCATTCCATGAGAGGACAATCATTGCTTGGAGAGGGGAAAGTGCTCATCTAAGGTTTTTACAACCCCTAATTCAACTAATAAATCTCTTGTAATTTTTATTCTGTCTTGATCCTTTTTCTTGCCTGCCTTGGGAGGAGCCGAAGACGTGACCTTTTTAAAAGATTTTTGCACTAGCCCCAGCGCCCCAGCAGGACCTTTGTCTCTTCTACCAGCCTCTACTTCCTTGACTAAGTCAGCCCACCTAACTTCTTTCTCTTTTAGCTCTTTTAGATCCTTCGGTGCTTCTTCCTCCACTCCGGATGGATTGCCTAAAGGCTCTTGATCCATTAAATCTTGCAAATCATTGGAATCTGAATTTGGCTTGCTCTGCCCCAAAGGGGTACCCAGGTCTTCCATCAGAATGCCATCCTCGATGGCCATGTTGTCAAGGACTTCAAATTTATTAAAACCTTGCTCAACCTGCCTCTCAACATATCCTCACCTTGGTCCACGGCCTCTTGCATGCTTTCTGACTGGAGTAAATTCATCCACGCCATTGAGAGATTGAGCTGTTGTGCCTTGCGCCCCACTGCCCAAATTTAAGTTTTTTCCTTTATTCATCCCAAAAGTCTAAGATTTTCCACTTTCATTTTGACTCGAGCTGCCCACTCCCTTACCATTATAGGTAGTATTTTGCGCTGAGATATCAGGTCCCAGGCCCTTACCATTAGTAGCTAATGGGCATTAACGATGGAGATGTCCGTAAACATGATAGATTCTGCATCTAAAGGGGATGGATTCGTAATCTATCTGCTAAATCCAAGACGAGGACCCCATACAAATCTCTATTGAATCTAGAAGAGGGTTATTAAGGTCCATGTCTACGCAAATGCGTGCATAAGTAATGATCTTCTTATCTAGTGACTGATGTGCAAGCGCTGTTGGAGTTCCTAGCAAAGCTACAATCTGTTTGAGGATGTCCTCTCTCTAAAATTCCAATGGAAGCTGAGTAAGGCATACCCAAACTAGAACACAGGCTAGAAGCTCCTCAGCTGAATTGAACCCCACATGTCAGGGTTTAAGAAATAAGCCTACTCTTTCATAGAAGTATGGGCCTCCTTCGAAAATATGATTGCGATCCATCACTGAGGAGGTCACCAGGAAGTAGCTATTTCCTGCTAGCATTATATCAAAATCCCCGTCCACCGCCCAAGAGTGGCAAATCCAGGACTCCAAAGCCGCCTAAGGGATTCGTATCCCCAGGAATTTGCAAATTAGTGTGTGTGTCGAAAGGTATTCGACATCCTCTTGGACTGTTTCTTGAGGAATTACCAGGACTGGACGGTCCTGCCTTCTTATTAAGCAACCATTGAGTTTAGCTAGTTTCAAACGCTCACCTGCCAAATGGCCTTCCTGCCTCAAAGAGCTCACTCCAGGTGCTGAGGCATCCTGCCTAAGGCTCAGCTGCGGGCCTGCATGCCCTTTGCCATTCGCTATCATTTCCATCCACCCCCAAGATCTATGATTTCCAAAAAATCACCTAAAATATTAACTCATATTAGCCAAGATAAATAATATTAAATGCAATGGGGCCTTTATCACCAATAATACTAAATCTTTGACATCAATGACAATATTTCCAACAATCTCCCCCTTTGTCATTCATGGCAACCTCAATTCTAAAATTGCCACATCCTGTCACCTGCACATACTGTCATCTAAAAGAATACAGTAACTCCCCCTTATTGGAGTAACTTGTACCTATTTCCTATACCTATTTTCTACACCTATACCTGTACCTGTTATTCTCCCCCTTTGACATCAATGGCAAAGGGTCTACCTGGAGCTAACACTTAGCTCCCCCTCACTTGATACTAAACCTCAATGGCAGGAAGTAAGGGAAGTTACTCCCAACTTCTCTCGCAGATACTGAAATGTGTCTTTTGGTAGATCCTTTGTGAAAATATCTCGAATTTTCTCTATAATACTAATATATTCCAATTTAACCTATTGATTTGCAACTTTCTCTCTCAAAAAGTGATATCTAATGGGAATATGTTTTGTTCTTGAATGCATCACTGGATTTTTTGAAATATTTATGGCACTTGTGTTATCACAAAAAATGGAAATAGGTTCATCATACTTTACCTTGATATCTTCCAAAGTTTGCTTCATCCAAATCACTTGAGTACAACACAATACTGCTGCAATATATTCTACTTCAGCTGTAAAAAGTGATACTGAGTTCTACTTCTTTCTTAGCCATGATACTAAGCTATCACCAAAGAAGAAAGCTCCTCCACTTGTACTCTTTCTATCATCTAAACACCCTGCCCAATCTGAATCTATATAAGCAACTAAAGTGAAATCTTTACTTGTGGGATACCATAATCCATAATCCAATGTTCCTTTGATATATCTAAATATTCTTTTCACCAACTGAACATGACTATCTCTTGGAGATGACTGATATCTTACAACCATACCTACTACATGCATGATGTCTAGTCTCAATGCTATCAAATATAAAAGACTACCAATCATAGATCTATACAAAGATTGATTTGTAACAGGTGAATCTTTGTCCTTGCTCACCTTATTTCCTATACACATAGGTGTGCCAACTGGTACATAATTCTCAAAACCAAATTTCTTCAACATTTCCTTGGCATATTTACTTTGAGATATAAAAATTCCTTTATTTGATTGAAATATTTGTAATCCTAAGAAAAATGATAATTTTCCAAGCATAGACATCTCAAATTCTTTTTGCATTCTATCAAAAAATTCTTTTGTCATCTTTTCAATATTTTCTCCAAAAATGATTTCATCAACATAAACCACAACAATAAATTGATGCTCACCTTCTATTTTGATGTAAAGATTACTATCAGCAAATTCTCTCTTGAATCCTTGATCTTGCAGGTACTTATCAAGTCTTGCATACCAAGCTCTGGGAGCTTATTTTAATCCATGCAATGCTTTCTTCAATCTGCATACATGATTACTAATATTTTAGAGAATAAACCCCTCAGGCTATTCAATGTAGACCTCTTCTTCAAGATTCCCATTTAGGAAGGCAAATTTGACATCCATCTGAAATACTTTGAAATTTTTAAATACTGCATATGCAAGAAACATTCTAATAGCCTCTAACCTTGCTACTGGTACAAAAGTTTTTTCAAAATCTATTCCCTCAATCTGAGCATATCCTTTACATACTAATTTTTCTTTATTTATGGTTACTTCTCCATTTTCATTCAGCTTATTTCTATAAACCCATTTTGTTCCTATCACATTATAATCTTTTGGTCTAGGCACTAATTCTCAAGTATCATTCTTTTCTATCTAATCTAATTCTTCATCCATAGCCTTAACCCAATGCTCATCATGTCTGGCTTCTAAAAAATTTCTAGGTTGAATTTTAGATAACAAAGAGAAATTAACTTGTTCAAATTCACTTACCATCATTCTTCTGGTGTGAATTCCTTCTTTTATATCCCTGATGATGTCACTTTCATTATGATTTTTTTGAACATATTTGGATGGAGTCTTGGTTCCCTTTTTCTCCTTTTCCTCATCTTCATCTGATTCTTCAAAGCCTTCCTCTTCAATGATTTCAAGAATGTCTACTGGATCACTGATCTTTTATGTTCCATCTTCTTCTATCCTGACACTTGCACTTTCAACAATTTTCTTGGTTCTTTTGTTATAACATTTATAAGCTTTAATTTTGTAAGAATAACCAAGAAATATACCTTCATCTGCTCTGGATTCAAACTTACCAAGTTTTTCATCAGTTCTCTTTATGAAGCATTTGCTATCAAAAACTCTAAAATAATCAACTGTTGTTGGTTTGTATTTCCATAGCTCATAAGGAGTTTTGTCACTATTGAATCTTAATAGAGCTCTATTCTAAATATACACTACTGTACCAATTGCCTCTCTCCAATATTTATTTGCTATCTTAGAAGTGTACCTTTTCTGGCAATTTTGGTAGTAGTATTGTCCCCAAATTTCACTGTGCCACCATTGATCTTCTTTAGGGTTATGAACTTGTTCTTGTCTCTTGTCATGTGCCTCAAACATCCGCTATCAATAAACCATGGCCTTATTTTTGAGACTGTTAGCTCTTTTTCTACATTCTAATTTCTTATGACCATATCCATTACAATAAAATAGTAACCATAAAAATAGGATCTATTTGTGAATCTCTGAACTAATTGCCTTTTATAGCTTTGTTCCTTCCAGCCTTCTTTGTCCTTTGTATTATCCATTCCTTCCCCTCTTGTTTCTTTATTTGTAAGAGCTTCAACATAGCTCTTCTTCTTTTCAAAATTGATACCTATCTTATCTGATATTGGATTTTGACTTTCTAATATCTTATTTAGCATATTAGTGTTATTCTCAAATTTTGAATCATTGACTATTTTATTATTGACTGCTTTCTCAATCTCTTCTTTTAAAGAGGCAATTTCAGTAACATACCTTTCACATTCTTTCCTTGATATTTCCAACTATGCCATTAGATCTTCAATTATCTCCTTTGACTCCTTGTCATTTTTCTCGATTTGATGCTTTAATATTTAATTTTTCTTTTCAATAATTTTCAACTCTTTTAAGCCACACATGAGTTCTCCTTCCATATTCACTTCAACTTCATCCTCTTCTTCTTCTTGATCAACTATTCTTTTGCTTGCAGAGGCACCTTTATGTATGGCCATCTTGTGCTTTCTTGATCTACCTTCAAGCTGTAAAACTTTTCAAAAAGGAACCAGCTCTAATACCAACTATTAAGCACAAAATATACTGAAAGGGGGGGGTGAATCAGTATATATATTTTATAAAACTTTCCCTTAATCAAACATTCAAGATATGAAATAAAAATCAAATAATAAACATCACACAAGAAAGAGAGAGACACCAGATATAATGTGGAAACCCAATGTGGGAAAAACCATAGAGAACAATCTCAAGTATATTAGTGAGAACAAACCCACAGGAGCACCATACCCCTTTGCCAAGTACCAACCTCAACTATAATTTGTGAGCACCACCCCACAGGAGCTTCAAACCCCTTTGCTGAGCACAAACCCAGCTATCATTTGTGAGCATCAACCCACATGAGCATCATCCACTTTGTGTAAACCACACACCTATCTCTTAATGTTACTAAATCAACAAATGATAGTTCAATACATCTCTTTCCTCTCACTCACCTTTGCTCTTCTAAGCTAAATAATACAATATCAAATTAACCTCTCACTCTCATATTAAAAATGGCTACTCAAGCCTTTATTTATAGCTTTCCAAATGACCTTTGGCCTTCCCCCTTTGTGACCTTTCATTCCTCATGGAAAATGGCACCAATCTTGGATGACCCTTCATATCCAAGCATTTGAAAAGTCATGTGGTGACCCTTCATGACCAAAAATGTCTTTCCCACTTTTGTCCTTATCTTTGGTGACTTTTCATATTCCTTTAAGTGTCCCTTCATGAGAAATTCACCCATACTCTTTTGTCTTCACTTGGTGACTCTTGGTATTCCTCAAAATGACTCTTCATGGGAAAATGCATCCCATCCTTCTTTTGTCTTTATCCCACGACTCTTCATCTTCTACATGGGCCCTTATTTTGTCTCATATGAAACCAAAAATATATTCATTAATATTAAATAAATATTAACTCATATTAGCCAAGATAAATAATATTAAATGCAATGGGGCCTTTATCACCAACAATACTAAACCTTTGACATCAATGACAATATTTCCAACATACTTGCTTGAAAGAATACCTAGGCTACTAAAACTAGAAAAATGAACTCATAGTCACCATTGGTACTTGTGTTCATGCCTCCAAAGGTTGGTATATTGAATAAAAATACCAATAACTCTTTAATTGATGAAAATCTTTGTCCCATTGGGTGTGCTATAATAAACTATTAAAGCTTAAATTTTCACCCTTTAAGAGGGTGTTTCAAGTCCTCTCAATCTAAGATACACATGGGAATAATCTTAGGTTATGGGCAACCTAAAAAGTGGATTGAACTTATATAAAAGGGGTATTTTCATCGATATATCACTTAGTATCAAGCATTAATCTACTAGCTTAAAAGGAAAATGGGAGAAAGAAACTATGAACTAAAAGGTGGGTGATACATCAAATCTTGTGACCTTTACCACTAATTTTCATGTGCACTAAGACCTATAATATTGAAAGAAATATACACTTATCCTAAATAACCTATCACATCAATGATTTACAAAGAAGTAAGGTAGTATGAGAGTATAAAGGAAGATGTTTTCAACTTCTAATCCACATGAAACCCCCAATGACACTCTTCACAACTTGCAACAATGAATCAACTACATGAAGGCAAAAGGAATGAGACAATAACCAAGATGAACTAAATATATACTTGATAATATCAACCATTCTATTGGGTGAATATTTTTTCACCAGCTAACTAATAGAAAAATAGGTATATCAACCTCAGCATAAGGATATTTAATCAGCAAAATGTGTAGGTTTACCATAGTGTCAGGCACCTAGAACAACAAACATGCTCTGATACCACTTGTTGGAAAATAGGACCAACCCGGAAGCACACAATTGATTACCAAATTCAAGCAACTTAATATGCAGAAATAAACCAGATTCAACAAGTAACTAGAATTCAGAATAACACAGAATATGAGAGACAATACACAACTTGTATTAATAACTCTTACAAAAAAGAATACAATAAAGAAGATGCCACTTCTTCTCCACCACCTCTTCAGAGGTTTCCCACACCTCAAGTGAACAATAATTCTCTCCTCAAATCTCTCTCTACTAGGTCCCAACACCCAACTCATACACTGAGTTGGTGTTCACCTTACACCTGTGCTCCACGCACTCCACAAGTACTCAAAGTACTTCAAGTAGATCTCTCATGAACCTGCAACAACCTAAAATTCAACAGACCATACTTATGGAAGGAACTGCCTTGCCTTCCTCTTGCTCTCCATGTACTCCACGTACATACCAATGAGTACACACCGTACTCCAAGTAGATCCTGCCTGATTTTGCTCCCTGTTGTGTTGCTGTCCTATCTGATCTCCAACTTATAGATCAATAATGGTTCTGCACACCTATGAACCTTGACCTTGCACACACACACACCTACAGATCAACGATCTTACTTACCATGTAGATCTCCTATAAGGGCCATGTTCACCTGATGACCAAGATCATACATACCTGAAGAATCCAGCTGACTCTCCAATCCAGCACCAACACAACTGATACTGTGGCACTAGGAGGAACGCACCATTGCTCTACCTCACACACCGAAGGAGCTTATAATTATTCTCTCTTACTCCCTAGCACTAATTTACAATACAACCATGAGTCTATTATATAGAACTCATCCAAACAATAATTAGACATCTAATTACAATAATTAGATCCGCAGCTATGAGTCTAAAATTAGCACTCATCATGCAAAAACTTGGTTTGTTAGCTAACTACCCGTAATAAACACAATCCAAACCACACAGGTGACCGACATCGGTCCCTGTCAGCCTAGAGGTGACCGATGCCGGCCGATACTGACCGATGTCGATTGCTTCTCTTCAGTATCCTGCCGACATCGGCTGATCAAACCGACGCCAGTTTCTCTACAACTCAGTAACCCTCAGCAACCTCCTCTCCTATTTGCATCAGTGAAGCTTTTAGCTCCACAACCTAACAATCTCCCACTTGGAGATAAATAGTTGCACTGTACCTGTACTTGTACCCCATCTAATCTATTTCCTGGTTTGTATCCCTCTTCAAGCTCAATCCTGAAGACAACCCACCACATATCCCATGGTGCACCTCCTGTCATTCGAGTACCCTACCACATCTGAACCTAAAAACACATGTAGTGAAGTCCTGACCCTACATGTATACCTGCTGCTGGTCCCTCTCAAGTCCCTGAGAACCCACTTCCCCGAATTGGCTCCTAACTCTCTGACAGCTCCCACTGCATGGGAATACTCAGGTCTATACCAGACCTCATGTGATTTCAGACACTATACCTATCCATCCCTTAGTGTGCTCCAGCTCTACATCCTAAACCTTGCCAACACCTGATTCACATCAGCTCCCATTGGAGACAAAATCTATCTGTGATCTCCATGCCTCCCATGTCAAAGAATTCCGCTGCTCCAAACTCCTCATGACATGCCACTGAACTAATCTTACCCTTAGCTCAACAAAACCCTGTATGTACAAACTTGCTAGCTAGCATACCATCCACATACAGTAATAGAATGATGTTGTAATCACCATCCCCCTAGTAAGTCAAACCACAGTAGTTACCCTAACATTGACTGAAGCCATGCTTTGTCCTCCACCTGTCAAAACCTGTACCACTATCCTGCAACAACCTCAAGACCATATGCCTGGCCTTTCATCTCACGTATCCATTCTCTCTATTCTTCAACTAAGGAATCCATTCGTCTCTGTGCTTTTTCACCAGCGAACAACCCTACCAAAACTTCCATTTGGTTCTACATCATATCCCTGCCATGCTCCCACCTGTTTCCTAGATCCTTCCTGCTCTACAATCAGCAATGAGTATAAAGAAGAGGAACAACAAATTTGAGGGCCTACTTATGTCTTTAGTCCTCCGTATGGGTGTTTGAGACTCCTTGACAGCATGCTATCCACCCAAAATCTGTTATAGTGATCGACCTCGGTCACTACACAGTCTGCATCCGACCGACGTCGGTTCCCATGCATCTGTCCCTGACTACCAACCTACCGATGTCGGTGTCTCCTATTGCCGATGTCAATTTTCCTGACCGACGTCGGTCTTACATACTACCGACGTTGGTCTTCCTACCAATGTCGGTACCTGTGTTTCCTGTGAGTGATGACTTTTTACCCGTGAGCTCCTTTGAATCAATCTCCATGTCCAAACTGCCCTGCTCAGAAGTATCCAGCCATATCCACTGGTTTCTGTCCACCATCTCCTCCAAGAACACCAAGGCTTTCCAGTTCTTAAGCCTATCAAATATATCTGTCTTCCACTTAAGAACATGCATCTCCTTCCTGCTCATGTGACCAAGCCTACGAAGCCACGTCTCTGCAATAGAAAAAGAATCAGTAATATAAACAAGTAGATAAAGAGTACCTATTTTCTTACCACTAGATAATTCAAGTGCACCCACTGTGAGAGTTCTTGTGCATCTCTCATCACCCAATCTTTCTAAAAAAATTAGCCATATCTCCAAACCTGGGACCTGCATGACCTTCATCAACACCTGTGTGTTGGCCGCCTGTAATTTCAGCTTCACTTCCCCTTTGCCAATTCTTTGGCAAGGCTCACCAGCTCCTCTACCTGGGGCTGCATGGAAAGAGGCAACTGAATCTTTTATCCAAGATTCAACTTTATCCAAGAAACCTACAAACACATCCTGTGCAACGACACCTGCTACATCTGTATCTTCAGTTTCTTCATGCTAATCTGCTACCAACCAACAATCTTCTTTTACTTGCTCTTTCTTTCCATGGGACCTTAAGTAACCATCTGTGCTTTTCAACTCCTCCATTCTTAGCTTACTTTGATCTGTCATTGCTCTACTCCCACTCAATCAGAAACCCTTGAGAGTGACCTGTAACCAAAACACAAAACCTGCTTCCTGCAACCTTAGCTCTGATACCACTTGTCAGGCACCTAGAACAACAAACATGCTCTGATACCACTTGTTGGAAAATAGGACCAACCCGGAAGCACACAATTGATTACCAAATTCAAGCAACTTAATATGTGGAAATAAACCAGATTCAACAAGTAACTAGAATTTAGAATAACACAAAATATGAGAGACAATACACAACTTGTATTAATAACTCTTACAGAAAAGAATACAATAAAGAAGATGCCACTTCTTCTCCACCACCTCTTCAGGGGTTTCCCACACCTCAAGTGAACAATAATTATCTCCTCAAAGCTCTCTCTACTAGGTCCCAACACCCAACTCATACACTGAGTTGGTGTTCACCTTACACCTGTGCTCCACGCACTCCACAAGTACTCAAAGTACTTCAAGTAGATCTCCCATGAACCTGCAACAACCTGCAATTCAATAGACCATACTTATGGAAGGAATTGCCTTGCCTTCCTCTTGCTCTCCATGTACTCCACATACATACCAATGAGTACACACCGTACTCCAAGTAGATCCTGCCTGATTCTACTCCCTGTTGTGTTGCTGTCCTATCTAATCTCCAACTTACAGATCAATAATGGTTCTGCACACCTGTGAACCTTGACCTTGCACACACACACACCCCTACATATCAACGATCTTACTTACCATGTAGATCTCCTCTAAGGGCCATGTTCACCTGATGACCAAGATCATACATACCTAAAGAATCCAGCTGACTCTCCAATCCAGCACCAACACAACTGGTACTGTGGCACTAGGAGGAACGCACGATTGCTTTACCTCACACACCGAAGGAGCTTATAATTATGCTCTCTTACTCCCTAGCACTAATTTACAATACAACCATGAGTCTATTATATAGAACTCATCCAAACAATAATTAGACATCCAATTACAATAATTAGATCCGCAGCTATGAGTCTAAAATTAGCACTCATCATGCAAACACTTGGTTCATTAGCTAACTGCCTGTAATAAACATAGTCTGAACCACACAGGCGACCGACGTCGGTCCCTATCAGCCTGGAGGTGATCGACGCTGGCCGATACTGACCGACGTCGGTTGCTTCTCTTTAGTATCCTGCCGACGCCGGCTGATCAGACCGACGTCGGTTTCTCTGCAACTCAGCAACCCTCAGCAACCTCCTCTCCTGTTTGCATCAGTGAAGCTTTTAGCTCCACAACCTAACACATAGCATAATGAGATAAATCTCTCCTCTCAACAAGGGGAGGTTCCCTATAAACTACTATATACTAATATAAACTTAAAATACACTCAGGGGTGAAATAATACCATCCATCTCTCTTTTTTTAGAGATGATGTTCACAAAGAAAAGGAAAATTCCTGGGTAATTGCTGAAGGCATTTCTCTTCTTTCAGAAATGATGTTCAGAAAACCAGATGAAGACTTCTTAGGTAGTAATTGTAACCACAAGAAATCCATAAAATCACAAAGTATTTAATTTCTTCTCTCACTAATTTAGGACAAAGTAACATAGTAGAATGAAGTGTAACACAAAGTCTCCACTTCAACTACAATAGAGTAAAAGATTACAAGGGATAAACATAGCTCAAAGTCTCTCCAATATCCTTTAAAGTAAAACACAAAACACATAACAAACTAAAGACAATTATGGTAGCATAAAGTCTCCCATAGTTAGCTTCAAGACACCTTTTAGGTTATTTCCACTAGTTCTACTTATTTGATTAAATGGACAAGACTATATTTAGGAAAAAGACATAAGAACAATTCCCTAGATAACACAAGCTATTTCAACACAAAGTCTGAAAGGTCACTTGCTTTCTCATTCACTTGATAAAATATGATTAACAATCTAAGCTCAAAGTCTCAGGAATACCTTTCAATTTGGATAGATTTTTGCTTTTGATAATAGAGAGATCTCCTTTATACAAATTGAGAGATTACAATATATAGCCTCCCAAGAAAGACTTTGGTACTTGTTTTCATGAAATGGCCCATGCTATATTCAATGCATTGGAAATTATATGAAGGAGACATGTTGGAGTAGGTCATCAACCTTATCTTTAGCATTTTAAATTATATCAAATATCTCCTCCAAAGTATGGGCCACCTGGTCTTCTTTAAGATACTTACATGGCTATCCATTCACCTTTACTCGATGAAGAAAAATAGGCCGCATCTTTGAATGCTTGCATTCTTTGATGTCCACTTGGTGGACTGTTCCACCTATTGGAATAACTCTCTTGTAGATATTTCTATATTCTAGGTAACTTTCCCTCTTTCCTTGCTACATTTTGTCTCTTCCTAGTGTCCTGAGCTTTTGGGCTTTCTTCTCACTTTCTACTGAGTTTGTTCCTAGGTCTACATCTTTGAAAATCAATAGTTTTTTATTACCCTAAATTTGACATCCATGGGGATGTCATTGGTCACTTGAACTACTTTAAACCTTGAACCTTTGAACCTCTTGGAGTGCACTAGTTTAATGGTTCAATGGTTCAAAGTTCATCAGTTTGGTGGTTTAATATTTTACAAAGAGTCGTGTTTGCTTAGTCTTATTTAGGAGTTTAATGTATCGTTGAACCAATTATTTGAACCATTTTTATAGAATATTCCACTTGAAACATCTTCTGGAATCTTCCACTTGAAATTCAAACTTTGAACTCATTGAACTTGTTGAAGCATTGAACTCTTTTGAACCTTTAAACTCATTGAACTTGTTGAAGTGGGGTTCAATGGTTCATTAGTTCAATGGTTCATCAGTTCGGTGATTCATTCCATATTATCAAACTTCATCGTTGAAGCTTTAAACCCTTTGAAATCTTTGAACTCTTTGAACTTTGAACCCTTTGAACTCTTTAAAGTTTGAACCCTTTAACTTTTCGAAGTGGAGTTCAATGGTTCAACATTTCATTGGTTCATTCCTTACAATTTTTTCTTGAAATGTCTTAAGTGTTTTTTTGAACTTATCCTTGCAAAAGCTCACCTATTGAATCTACAATTTCCTTAGCTGAAAAGGCTTGCATGACTGAAAAACTTGACTATTTATAACATTTTAGAAAGGAAGAGACCATATTATCCTACAAGACCAAAATGATCAACCAGTTTTCCACAAAAATAAGTGATAGATTTTGGGAACTACAGTTGGCTTCAGTTGAGGAACTTCCATCGATTGTGAAAATGATCAAAAGGAGTAAAATCTAAACTCTTAAGTGCCTTCATCTATGACATTTGTCTACAAAGTCATGCCATACAAAAAGAGAAAGATGAAAAAAATGAAATGAACAACATAAAAAAACTAAAGATTATACATATGTATAACTAGACTTATTTGATACTTCAAGGATTAAAGTGCTTCAAATGCTACCCACTATGAGGCAGTGAAAATGTCATGCCATCTTGATATTTCAGTAAGAAACGATTTTCACCATTGAGTCAATGAATGGAAAATGAACCTCTCCATAAAGAATCAAATTTTCCATGCATCCCTTTTGGTTCTCTCCTCTTGTCCCACAACATGAATTGATCTCCAATCTAAAAATTATGAATCCTTGCTTTCTAGTCTAAGAGTTTCTTAACCAGACTTTGATGTGTAGCAATACGGTCTACCACCATATTTCACTACTCTTCTAGTTTAGCTAAGCACATAATCCTCTTGTCAATGGAATATTTAAATGTTTGATCTTTGATAGCCTTTGCCAACTTTAGTGCTAGTAGTTCTAAGGTAATTGGTATCTCTGCATTCAAACCATATAGAAGTTGAAATGGTGACATACCTATTGCCCTCTTGGGTGTAATCCCATCTACCCATAGAGCATCAAACAATGCTTTATGCCAAGTTCTTTGATTATCATCCACCATCTTCCTGATAATGGTCACCTGGTTCTTGTTGTTTGATTTTGCTTGACCATTTCCTTGTGGATAATAGTCAGAAGAGTGGGAGAGGATAATCTCATAATAGTAGCAAAATTGGGTAATATCATGAGAAGAGAAACATGCTACATTGTCTGTTATAATCTTGGTTGGGACTCCAAATTGAGAAATAATATTTTCCTTAAGGAAATTACATACCACTTTTGAAGTAGCATGCTTGACTGGAATGGCTTCCACCCACTTGGTAAAATAGTATGTAGCTATGAGAACATAGTCATGTCTATAACTTGAGGATGGGTTTACAATGCCAATGAAATCAATACCCCATTATTGAAATGGCTCTTCTATCATCACTGGCTTGAGAGGCAATGTGGCCAATTATGGTTTCCCAATGAACTATTGACACAACTCACATCTATGCACCTAGGTGTATGCATCTTGAAACAGAGTAGGCCAATAATACCTAGCTCATAGAATCTTATCAGTAGTCATATGTGTATAAAAATGTCTTCCACAAGCTAAATTGTGGAAAGACTCTAAAAGTTTAAATTGCTGCACTTTGTCCACACAACAAATAAATACCCCATCAAGGCTCCTCTTGTATAAACCATTTTTCCATAGGACATAGTTAGTAGCCTTCAATTTAATAGTTCTTTTTTCTTTATAGGATAGGTGGGTAGGACACTCACCATATGTAAGTAAATGAGCAATATTAGAATACCACTCATTCGTAGTAGTGATAAAGAGAACTGTAGGCATGTCTTTAACCTTTTTTTCTTCATGCCCTATTTCCTCTAGTATTTTATCAACAATTAATTGGCATAATCCTCTTCCTCACATAAGCTTCATAGGTTTGATAATAAGATCAAACTCCTAGATTTTAGCAATCTAATTGCCCCTTCTGGTACCAAACTCTTGTTGAGTTAAAATGGACTTTATTGTGGTATCATGTACCAGAGTAATAGTGTGTGAGTTTAGGATGTAGAAATAGAAGTGTTTCACCACCTTAACCATAGCATAAGCATGCTTCTCTATGTTTGAATATTTCAATTCATGAGCTTTGAGAGTATAACTCATGAATTAAATGAGAGATTCCACTCCTTTGTTTTATTGAACCAAAATGGCTGAAAGTGTGTGTTTAAAAGCATAGTTATACACTATGAAGTCTTTAGTATAATCTAGACAAACCAGGATTGGGGCATGGGTGATAGCTTCCTTGATATCTTGAAATGCTAACTTGCCTTCTTTAGTCTAGTGGAAAGTAGTTTTTCCCTTCATCATATCGATAATGTGGTGAGTCTTTTCTACGAATTCAGGAATGAACCTTTGTAGAAAATTCACCTTTCTGAAGAAATAATGAATTGTAGTCCTACTAGTAAGAAAATTAAGCTCTTGGATGGATTTGACTCTTTTTGAGTTGATCTTGATGCCTTCTCAAGATATAGTGTGACTAAGAAGTTTCCCTTTTATAACCCCAAAAATTGATTTTTTAGGATTAAGGGAAATGTCATTCTATTGATATCATTCCATCACTTATTGTAAATGATGCACATGATCGAGATAATGCTTAGAAAAGATGGTTAAGTCATCAAGATATACCATAATGAATTTCCCCATTGCTCTCTAGAAGCTAGCACCAACATTGATCAAACTAAAAGACATTCTACGATATGCAAATGTGCCCCAAGGTGTAGTGAAAGTGGTCTTATATTGGTCTATTTCACTGAATTCTACTTGATTATACGCTAAAAAACCATCTAACATTGATAACATCTCTAAACCAGTCACTGTTTGTAGGACTTGATCCATGATGGGTAGGGAATAGTTGTCCTTTAGAGAGGATTGATTTAGATTTTTGAAATAAACACAGAGGCAAATTTCTCCATTCTTTTTTCTCACAGGGACTATGTTTGTAATCTATGTGGAATGATGGATTGAAAAAATTATCCTCACATTTAACATATTTTGAATCTCAAATAGAATAGTACCTAATATCTTGGGGTTATACTACCTTGATTTCTGCTTGTGAGGCAATGAACCAATCTTGAGAGGAATTTCATGATAAATTTCTTCAAGCTTGAGAGATTTCAGATCATCATAAGAGTAAACTAAAACATCAATGTAATGGTGAAGTAGAGTAATGAATTTGAGATTTTCATCAGGAGTGCAACACTTTCCAATGTTGACCATCTTGAGATTTTCTTTAGTACTCAAATTTATTTGATCAAACTCCTGGAAGGAACTTGAATCCATTTATTGTTACTTGATGAACCTGTCATGCTTATCAAATAGTTTTTCAAGGGAAACCAATCTCTTTGGGATTTTATTCCCTTTGAGCTGAAGGAATTCTTTACCAATTTTTGAATTTGTTTCAAGAGTTGATTCCTGCAATGGAGACTTACTGCCTTCAAAATAAAGCTTCTCAAAGATATCCATCTGTCCCAAAAAAACAATGATTTGGTTGTCATTATTGAATACCTACCAATGGTTGGCATTATTAGGTCCACTTGGTCAAAAGACTAGTTTGATAATGTAGTTGTTCCCTTTGAAATCTAGGTGAGGAACCATGAGGGTTTCAGAGACAACTAAAGAATTTGCTCAATCATTAAACTCTCTAGGTAATATAAAAATACTAAAAGCATCAAAACATTCAATGCAATCCCATACAATATTGTGATAATATCATAATCTTTTATTCTTGGTTTGATATAGGTTCCTCACCTGACAAACCACTAGTTTTATGTCTCCTTTGGCATGAAGGAGTTTAACACCTTTATCTTGAGCAACTTTCAATCTAAGCAACAAAGATTCATACTCAGTGTTTTTGTTGATGTTGTTGAACTACAACTTGTATGAATAGGGGAAAATATCTCCTTGAGGAGATATCAAGACAATTCTAGCTCTAGAACTAGTAGAAGATTCATTGCCATCAAATTCTAGAATCTAGACATCATTAGAATCTAATCTTTTTTTAGATTTTTATTCATTTGGGGGGGAAGATCCTTTTTCATCTGAACTATGCTCAACCAATTATTTTGGTGTACTATCTAAATTTTTTAGATTGTTACCTATAGAACTTTCATCTGATGAGATAGAAACATCTTCAATAGATAGAAAGTAGTTACCCATTCCTAAAGATTCAAACAAGATTTAAGCTTTAGGGTTTGATGTTTGAGTGATAATGTACTTTGATTCCTTATCAGAAATAAGCCTTTACATGATGCCATTCATAGGTATTCTCACCTTAGATAGGTCCATGCTCAATTCACCACCAACATCTTTGCAAAAATTTTGTCCAAGTAGAATGCCATAGGAAGCTGGAACGTCAGCCACTAAGACTGTCATTTTAATCCTCTTTTTTGGGAAGGATGAAAATGCAAATTAGGCATCCTTGATCTAACCCAATAGAGGTACTTATTTTTTTCCATGGAGAAACATCTCCTAAAAGTTTCAATTAGAGTGTGGCTGAGAGAGTCTGCTACCTTGGCAGGCATGATATTGTTAGAAGTGCCAGAGTCAATTATGTAGTTGCTCAATTTATGTCCATTTATTAACAACGAAACATAGAAAGGTTCTATTTTCCTAGGGGAAACAAGAGGATTAATGACAAGATTGTTTTAGGTGGGTGTGTTCTTTGGGGGATCATGAGTTACCTTTGAAACATCGTGTCTAGTAGGGATGGTTTTGTTTTTTATGCTTTCAACCAACCTATCCAATTGCTCAGGGTTGGCTTGTAAGTATTCAAACTTAGTCATTTGGATTTTTGTCTTTCTAGTATGGTAAATTATATCAAATGATTGGAAAGAATTAGGAATAGAGGAAGGAAGTCTATCATTCTAGTTTTTAATGGGTGTGGTACTAGTCTAAGAATTTGAAATAAAAGAAATAGGATTATTTGAGGTACTTATTTTTTTAATGATCATTAATTCTTTTGATTGGAAAGGCAGACAAGTCCCCTATTTATAAATCAAAATTATTGGTTGAGATTCTTCCCCTATTTTTCTCTTATAAACTTGTTGAGTTGAATAGTTCTGGGACCTAGTAAAAATAGTGTATGATCCATCAAACACTTATCCCTTGCTTCGAGCTTCATCCTGGTAATTTAGGAAACTAATGTTGGAGTCATCAACTAATTCTTCTTCTCCTTCTGTGAAGAGATTAGCATCATCTTATTGGTTTAACTTTGGTTGGAAAGAGAAATTAGATTTAGTTTCAAGATAACCAACTACTAATTTAGTTGAAGCTACTTTAATGGTAAGCTTCCCCTGTAGGGGAGGAAGATGATTTGGCTACCCTTGATTCCTGGTAGCATTGCCTTGATATGATTGGTTAGGGAATGTCCTCCTTGGTATATCCCAGTAAGAAGGAGGAATAGACATACCTTGTGCCATTTTCTTTTTCAGATCTAGCAACTCATTTGCTAACTTTTGCACCATAAGATCAGTGGTGCATGTAGAAGAATATTTAGAAGATAAAGAAGATTTATTTCTAGTAATATCTCTTCTTATCTTTCTTTCAAAAATAAGATCATATTCAATCTCAGTATCCAAATCTTAAGCTGTAGCAAGGTCTATGTGGCCAGTCTGCCTCAATAGGAAACTCACTTTAGGAAACTAAGAATTTATGAAGAAGTATTTAATATTTTTAGGTGTTGGCTAAGCAATTGTAGGAATCTTATTCCTCAACTTGTTGAATTTAGCAATGAAGTCTCACATAGGTTCATGAGACTCCTTCATTTGCATAAGTTGAGCTAGCAAGGCATGTTCATCTTCTACAAGTTTGAATCTAACTTCAAACTTGGCATTGAGAGTGTTCCAGTCAGTTATACTTTGAGCTTGTAGATGATAGAACTAGTCTGTAGCAATGCCTTATAATTTTTATACAAACAGTCTCACTGCTATATCTTCATATTCCATTCCTATCACACCATAGGCTATACAGAAGGCTGTAATATATTCAACAGGATGAACTCTTCCATCCCTATAGAATTTGGGAAAATTCTTTCTTGAACTATGGGGTAGTTCATGTAAAGGTGGGGTTAGATTTAGAGGACTAAAAGTGTTACCCCTGGGACCTTGAGCTACCATGATATGACAATGGAAAGGAGGGATAATAAATCTTGGTGGGGTATGTATAGACAAAGCTCTACTAGCAGAGGAAAGAGAAGCTTTGCCTAGTATTAGTGACTTGATGTTGGTAGGAGGAAAACTCCTAGTTCACTGAAGGTGAGTTTGTAGAGGGAAAATATCAAAATTATTTTGTTCTACAAGCTCAAATATAGGGTCAATAATACCTTGAGCTCTTTGGCTTCATGTATAACATAGATCTACCAGAGTGTAAAATAGAAATAGAAAAGAACTGGTACTACTTAAATTTGAAGCTTGAGGCTTCAAACTATGCGTTCTTCCCTAGCAGAGTTGCTAAAAACTATTGGGTGAATATTTTATCACCAGCTAACTAATAGAAAAATAGGTATATCAACCTTAGCATAAGGAGATTTAATCAATAAAATGTGTAGGTTTACCACAACATAATGAGATAAATCTCTCCTCTCATTAAGGGGAGGTTCCCTATAAACTAATATATACTAATATAAATTGAAAATACACTCAGGGATGAAATCATACCATCCATCTCTCTTTTTTTGGATATGATGTTCATAAAGAAAAAGAGAATTCCTAGGTAATTATTGAAGGCATTTCTCTTCTTTCAAAAATGATGTTCAAAAAACTAGAGGAAGACTTCTTAGGTAATCACTGTAACCACAAAAAACCCATGAAATCACAAAGTCTTTCATTGCTTCTCTCACTAATTTAGGACAAAGTAACACAGTAGAGTGAAGCGTAGCACAAAGTCTCCACTTCAACTACAATAGAGTAAAATATTACAAAGGATAAATGTAGCTCAAAGTCTCTTCAATATCCTTTGTAGTAAAACACAAAATACACAACAAACTAAAGACTTATGGTAGCATAAAGTCTCCCACAGTGAGCTTTAGGACACCTTCTAGGTTATTTCCTTTAGTTCTACTTATTTGATTAAATGGACAAGACTGTATTTAAGAAAAATATATAAGAACAATTTCCTAGATAACACAAGCTATTTCAACACAAAGTCTAAAAGGTCACTTTCTTTCTCACTCACTTGATAAAATATGATTAACAATCTAAGCTCAAAGTCTCAAGAATGCATTTCAATTTGGGTAGAGTTTTGATTTTGATAATAGAAAGATCTCCTTTATACAAACTAAGAGACTACAATATATAACCTCCCAAAGAAAGACTTTGGCACTTGTTTTCATGAAATGACTCATGCTATATTGAATGCATTGAATGCATTAAAATTTTTGTGTAGGAGACATGCTGGAGTAGGTCATCAATCTTATCTTTAGAATTTTAAATTATATCAAATATCTCCTCCAAATTATGGGCTGCCTGGTCTTCTTTAAGATACTTACATGGATGTCCATTCACCTTTACTCGATGAAGAAAAATAGGCCACATCTTTAAATGCTTGAATTCTCTAATGTCCACTTGGTGGACTATTCCACCTACTGGAATAACTCTCTTGTAGATATTTCTATATTTTGGGTAACTTTCCCTCTTTGCTTGCTACATTTTGTCTCTTCTTGGTGTTCTAATCTTTCAGGTTCTCTTCTCACTTTCTGTTGAGTTTGTTCTTAGGTCTACATCTTTAAAAATCAATAGTTATTCTATTACCCTAAATTTGACATCCATGGGGACGTCGTTGGTCACTTGAACCACTTTGAACCTTGAACCTTTGAACCTCTCGGAGTGCACTAGTTCAATGGTTCAATGGTTCAAATTTCATTAGTTCGGTAGTTCAATATTTTACAAAGAGCCACATTTGCTTAGTCTTCTTTAGGAGTTTAATGTATCATTGAACCAATTATTTGAACCATTTTTCTAGAATCTTCTGCTTGAAACATCTTCTAGAATCTTCCACTTGAACTTCAAACTTTGAACTCATTAAACTTGTTGAAGCATTGAACTCTTTTAACCATTGAACTTGTTAAACTCATTGAACCTTTGAACTCATTAAACTTGTTGAAGCAGGGTTCAATGGTTCATCAGTTCAGTGATTTGTTCCATATTATCAAACTTTGTTGTTGAATCTTTGAACCCTTTGAACTCTTTGAACTTTGAACCCTTTGAACTCTTTGAGGTTTGAACCCTTTAAACTCTTTGAAGAAGAGTTCAATGGTTCAACGGTTTATTGGTTCATTCCTTACAATTTTTTCATGAAATGTCTTAAGTGTTTTTTTTACTTCTCCTTATGAAAGCCCACCTATTGAATCTATGATTTCCTTAGCTGAAAAGGCTTATGTGACTGAAAAACTTGACTACTCAAAACATTTTTAGAAAGGAAGAGACCATTTTGGCCTGTAGGACCAAAATGATCGATCGATTGTCCACAAAAACAAGTGATGGATTTTGGGAATAACACATTCAAGGTATACACTGAATACAACCATAATAAGAGGTAAAACCAATCATCTTGTTGATCAATAGGAATATAAAAGAGTTGGGCTATGCCATACTCTTGGTGTAAGGATCCATTATAATGATAAAGTCATGCATACATATAAGATAAAAAAGGAGTGAGAGACAGAGAAAAGATGTGTCAATTTCCAATGATGGTTGTAAATTACTCATGGAATGAGTTATAAATAATAAAACTTACCAAATTATAGTTATGAAGTCTCCCCTTAACATGTGTGCATTTAATTTGATGATGACTTGATTGAAGTGGTGTAACAGTTTTGTTTTGATTGATGACTCACCTTTGAGCTCTTAAAACTACCCATTAGGAATGATTAGTAGGTGATAATTCATATTATTAGAGTCTATATTCGTGTCTTGACTTGTACACCTATTGAAGATCCATATCTCATCATCTTTCCATTTTTGTTCTATAATTTCATTCATAACTCTCACATTTGATCTATAGGGAGGTTTATTCCTTGTATCCCTATTTTGACACAAAGATCAAACATTTTATATATTCACACAAATTATATGAAACCTAAAATAATTTTTGAGTACCATTTATCCCATTCCAGTGTCACCCCAAATTTCATGGCTCAACTCCCAAGGCAGGCCTACTAACCCAATGCCCATATTTCATAATTAGGCCTAAAAAAGCCTATAGTAATATAAACCATAAAATACCATATATTTATGATACAAAACCACCAAAATAATTTATGATACATAAAATAATTTTATATGACCAATTCTCATGCAATTTCAAGGGTTAAAACTCTAGTTATGCAAATTACAAGTTTTCTAGCCCTAGGTTGGAAAAATAGAGGCCTAAATAAGCTGAGAGAAAAAAACTACATGGAGAGAGTTTTATGGAACTTAAAATGAAAAAAATACCTATTTTAGGTCTTCTTAAACAATCATTTGTCCTTTAATAATCATAAAACTCTCTAACATGTCAATTTTCACAATTATGTGTGCATGTTTTAGGACTATCAAGTGGGTTATGAGTTTGTTTGTATTTTTTGATCAACCTATAAACATTATCATAATTAACCATGGTATATCATGTATCCATAAACATTAATTATTAATCCAAACCCCAATTATAATTCGCATAGTGCATAATTTCTTTTCATTCTTAAAAACACACTTGTAGGTCTTCGTTAGGCTTGTTTATTGCCTAGGCTTGCAGATGTTTCTTCTTGAGTGTTATTTTATATTATTTATAAATATAATCACTATAAAAATCTATTTTAATTAATCTCACACATTAAACCACATTCAAACCCATTTTATCAATCTAACACATTATCCTTTTCTTCATGTTTATATCAAACTGCCCCTTGGTTGTAGGTGTTCTTAGGCTATGTATAACTTGTCATATCATGATAGGAACATTTTTAAATATTATTTGAGGTGGTAAAAATTATTTTATGTGTTATATTACATTTAAACATTATTTATAATTTACCTCAATTATTTAATCTTACCATCCAATCTTTTAGACCTCTTTAGAGATGCTTGTTAAGCTTGAGAACTCACTAGGTGACTGTCACAACAACAAACACCCCAATTTATTCAAATAAACTTGAAAAATATGTTTATGAGATTAATAAAGGTTTTAATATGGTTTTTATCAAGTTAAATTTCTTATTAACCCTCCATATTATGCAACATCATCATAATATGTATGTTTTCCTCACATTCTTAGAGGTATGCCTGTAAGTTTCCTTTAAGTTTGAATTATTGTTAGGGTTCAAGAAAGGGTTTTTAATTAAATGATATTACTTATTATACCCTAAAACAAATTCATAAACCTCTTATCATAGTTCTCAAATTTAATTTTTTCCTCAAAACATCATGTTTTATGCAAGATTGGTCTCTCTTAAGTGAGAATGCAGATTTACAGGTTTGTAAACTTGTAAGTCTACATTCACCTTAATTTTAGCCATTAGTGATATGTTTTAGACTTATTGAAAATTAAAATAGACTTAAATATGATTCATTACCCTATTAATTCCTTATATTCTCCTATATTAGTGTGCTCCATGCAAAACATGCACATTTACACATTCCTGGATGTGCCTTTCTTAGGTTTGGAGGCACTGCAAACCTACTATTTGAATCTTTGAAGACTGTCACATCACCATGTAAGTTAGTTATGTTGATTGAGATATAAAATGTATCATATACTTCTCCAATTTCATTTAAATCCTCTTTTTATTTGTAATTTATATATTTCTTTATTGACTCTTTCATATTTGCATAACTGTTAAAGAAAACCAAGACCAAAGTCTCTCATAACTTGTTATCTTCCCTTTATGCTTGATATTTTTCATTTAAATAGAGTTATAAGAGGTATGATAGGTTTTTATAATTTTTTTAGATACCACTCAAGACAATAAACATTCAAAACCACCAAAACCCTACCTGCCATATTCAAGAATCAACAAACACAACCTTTTCTTGGCATTTCAGTGCCCACATGTGGTAAATGAATGTTGAGAATGATGTAGGAAGACCAATGGGATATTTAAATAATTTAAACAATATTTATTCCTTGAAACTACCTAAAACTAAGCTAGTGGGGTTTTAAATGGGTTTTAGATAACTTATTTTGTTAACAATGGTTCATAAAGTTAAGCCCCTAAAACCCTAAAACAATGCATGAAATTTCAAGGGTATAAGGGCACCTATCTTCCCCTAATATAATTTGAGCCAACCCATTTTCTTGATCATTAACAAATGTCAATAAATTATCTCTCTCAAGATTACAAATAACCTAAGTAAGAACTTGAGTTTTTTGCATATTTTGGATCTGTTACATATTATTGAGCATAAATATGACCTATATGGGTTATATGATGCTATGAAGGGGATTCATCACCTAGTTATATAATCCTCTTGGATGGAGATTCTCAATTTCATAAATTTAAGCCATTAAAACCCTAAAACAATGAATGAAATTTCAAGGTCATAGGGGCTCTTATCTTCCCCTAAGAGCATTTGAGCCAACTCATTTTCTCCTTCATGAACCAATGTCAAGAAATTGGCTTTCTCAAGCTTGTAAAAGACCTGAGAAATAACTTGAGGAGTGTTTTGCATGTTTTTGACTTGTTACACATTATTAATCATGGATATGACCTATAGGGGTTAGATGATGTTGTGAAGGATTTTCATAACCTAAAGCCATGATCCTCTTGGATGGAAATGCTCAGTTTCACAATAAAAAACAACTAAAAATCATGTAAAAAGCTTGTTCACTATGATATTTTATTGTAAATTATTCAAGAGGCCAAAGAGAAAGTATTTTGGTGTACTCAATATAATAAATTATTCAATCAAACACTACAAACAATCTACTTTGAATTCTTTATTAAATATATTGATTTATAAAATCAATTAATTCAATCCTCCAATTGAAATCTAAATACTCCACTTGGTTAAAATCTAATTAGAAATACTATGTAGAAACTTTTTCTCATCTGTGGATACCACAACATGCATACATATCCCTAATGAAAGAGGTGTTGAACATCTAAGGAAATTACTTTTCTTTATCAAACTACAATCTATTCATTATGGATCAAATTAAATCCATATAACAACACACCCTTGTAATATATATATATATATATATATATATAAAATTGTAGTCATATAAAATGCAAAAATTGGTAGCTTGAGCATGGCTCATGACACCCAGTCTTTAGGTCCATCTTGTTTTCTCTCATGACCCCCTTAAGCTTACTTTCACTGATTCCCAATCATTCTTGGCCTTCCATAATTGACCCCAGATGAGCCATGACCCTATTTTCATGACTAATCCATCCCCCTAGGTCTCGTCTACTCAGTATAATGGCACCAAAGTTAGACTATAGTGCTATACCCTAGGGTGTTCCCTTTTTAGCACTCCTGTCTAATCATAATTTGAGCCTAGATTATAGTGTTTCCCCAATTACTCTTGTTCATTATGTTGGCCTAGTCCAGTTTCATCTAACCCATGACCAATATATCCCTATAAAATCCCATTAAAATATTATTTGGAAAGGGTTGGAAAATATCATTTAAGAAAGAAATAAAACAAGCAAGACCACTCAAGCAATCTTACCTACTCTCTGCATATAGCCAACCTATACACTTTCAAGCCAATTCAAGTCCTTACACTAGTCCCTAGTCATCTCAAGCATACCTAGTTTTAGTATTTCTTACATTTCATTCAATATTTCACTAATCACTCTTAAATGGAAAATTGCATATGGCTTGATCCCTCCTCAGAGTATTGGTATGTAGGCAGCATGCCCACACATGGGGTGTGAAGCACGTCCAGTGCATCTTACACACACTAACCCATTTCCCCCATTTTCCAAAGTTTCTTTCAATTATATAAAATATACAAGTATATGAATAATCATCTCTAAAAGGAGATATATTGATAGAGAGGACCTAAAAATTGGCACACAATCTCACATTAAGTAGGCAAACAAAACCCATAAAGCTTAGATCCTCAGGATAATAGCATCAACGAACTATGTACTAGTTCCTAGGATATCCAGTTATAATTCTCCTATCCAATCAAGAAACAAAGTTCAATATTCTATTTTTGACAGTGTCCCAATCTTGCATACAAATTTTTAGACCCTTTCTCAGTCAGAACAAACTAGAATAAGCTGAGTTTGATTTTCTCTCTCTCACTACTATTATTATAAAAGGTCTATTTGTAATTTAATTTCACAAATCAATAGATTTAATTAGGAATATTATTTATCAATTTCTCCTACTCAGAATTGTTTATTAAAAAGGAATAAAACTCCATTGTCCCCAAAAATAACAAATTATTTAGTGAACCCGACTTACTTTGAATTTCACATAAAACCCTAGAAACCCTATGGTAAATTCCTAGCTGATTTTTCCCATTAATTTCTAAATTTTTTCATGAATATTAAAATAAAAAATTATTCTCAAATTTTAAAATTTTGTATTAAATTTTAAAATAAATTTATTTCAAACCCTAGTTTCATACACTAAGCCCTAGTAATTTTCCAGTATTAATCCAATATTTTCCTAATTTTTTACTTGCATATCTAAAATCAAAAATTTAATTAAATTTTTTAAATTTAATAGTAATTTCAAAAATGATCTTATTTAAAAACTTAGTTGCATTAACTAGCTCCCAATAATTTTCCAATAATTTTTCAATCATTTTCTAAATTTTTAGTTGCATATTAAAATCAGAAAATCACTTCAAATTTTAAATTTTCATAGTAATTTCAAAAAAAAAATTATTTTTCTCAAAACCCTAGTTGAATCTACTAGGTCCAAATAAATTAAACACTTTCTCATAATTTTTTAAATTTTTACTTTCATACTTAACTCAAAAATTCAATTTCAATTTCAAAAAATTCATAGTATTTTACAAAATTATCACTGTTAAATCCCTAGTTGCATGTACTAGCACCTATTTTCTTCTTAAGGTATCACATTACATCCATAACCAAATTTCAATAATTATTCTCACTTATGTACAATTTTTTCTTACTTTTCTTGAAAATAACAAGGAAACTATAATGGGGCCTATCATGTACATGAATGATGAAGTTTATCATATGTTAGTACAAAGCTTTGTCATTTGCATTTCATGCTCATGTTTCATTATATGGGATGATATTACAAAATTCATTGTACAAAACACACGAAATTTCAAAATTATTTTTGTATATTCTCTTTCACTCATACAAAATAATGGCCAACTAAATTTTACTAAACACATTCGAAATGTTATGTTACATGTCAAAAGCTTATATGCCTTTATGCAAAAAAATTTGATCTCTACCCTTTACTTTCTATTTCTCATGTGGAAAAATAATCAAGCTTATCATGATAAACATATTAGAAATGTTATGATTCATGTCAAAATTTTCTATTCATTCATGCACAAATTCATCCTTTCTATCCCTTGATTTCTATCTCTCATATGGAATTTTTTTCAAGTTTATCATGCTAAACATATTAGAAATGTCATAGCACATGTCAAAGCTCTTTATGCATCAATGAATAAATACATGCTCTCTCTCCCTTGCTTGCTCTCTTTCTCATGTGGAACTCTCTTTATAAACATATTTTTATACAACTTATAACTCCAATTACATGCATTTTATCCCACATACATGGTTTCTACCTAGAGGATCCATTGCATAAGCTAAAAACCACTTGTCAAGTTTCAATGTCATATCTTATGCATAGAAAAAAAACTTCCTTCTTCTCCTTTCTCCCAAGAGGGTGATAGCTACTTTCCCTCTAATCAAGTCCATTTTATCACCATTCCAAAAGGTGAACTAGCCCATACTATTGTTCCTAATGCACACATTCATCTTATATCTTCTTCAAAACCTCTTCAACATATGTCCTTATATGTTCAATCGAAAGCAACTAAGCTGTGCACTTGTGAGACTCGAAGGGATCAAATCACCAGTATGAGTAAGTTACTTTTAGATTTATGCACATAGAATTGAATATTACATGACAAGATCACAACATTAGAAAAATCATATTATGATACAAAAACCTTAAAGACACCCTAGTGTCAATCATTTTTATGCACCTTCACCTAGTCACTTGGTTGTAAGCAATGTTACATATCAAAATAAGAAATAACAATAAAGTAACTCTAAAACTAGTTATTTAAAAGGCATTAAACAATTAAATAAGAGTTCAAGTGAGGTTATAAGGGAAATGATTAAAGATAAGTTGATCAAACTACCTCATCTACATCCAGTGAAAAGATCTAGATATTATTGTGCATATCATAGAATGGATGGGCATCACATAGATTCATGTTTGGAATTGAAATAATATATATAATAGATAATTTATCATGAGTACCTTATACAAGGTAAATCAGTCATGCAATCCATGATGACATAGGAACACATTCATAAGGGGTAAAATTTATAAATAGTACAAAAGTGGTTACCAAAGCATAACTTAGAACAAAAGGATCAAAAATCAAAATCAGATCAACAACCAGTACCACAAGAACAATTAATGCATGAAAAAGATGAAAATATACCTCTCCAAAAGGAGGCTCAACTTTCAAATCAATATGGGTTTGGTCAAAAATATTTATAATAGTTTGATTATCAAGGTCAAGGGTTGGGCAAGCAGGCTCAAGGTATCACTGCTCCTATTCTAGTAATTGATAATGTTTGTCACCAAGGTTTGGGATTTATTGAACATCCTATAGAAAATAATTCACAAACATAATTCATCAAATGAAAATATCTAGATACAACAAAAGTCAACAACAACATTCCATTGGTTTAAAATCAATATGATAATCATGAGTGGAATAATATAGGTTATTATGATTTCTAAGATACTAACAATGAATCTAAATATTCAAAATCATATTCTCAGTCATTCCATCATGCTTCAAAATCACACATGATTCCTTTTTTTTATATAAGACACCATGATAGGGAGTTTCCCATGAGACTCATCGGTTAGTATCATTTCTTGATTTTTTTGTACATAGTTTATTTTTCTTACTTGTACATAGTTCCTTCTTAAATTTCTTATACATAGTCTTCATGAGATTGATTGTACATTGCTTATTTCAAAAATCTAAAAACATTCAAATATAACAAAACACTAAAAAACATTTTGATTATATGAATAATTCTTATTTTACATTACTAATATCATGCGAAGACTTACATTGTTATTTCATGCTATTGTATGTTGCTTTATCTAAATTTCCATGCTTCACTTGATCTTCTTTGAGTGTGTGTAGTGACATCTAGCTACTTGATTGATTCACTCTACCCATTGAGGGGGCATCCTACTTATACATTTAAGACACACATCTATGGGGCATCTTCCACATACTATACCATTTAGGTTATGTCATTCCTACACTACACACTCCAAGTTATTATGTTGATTTACATTACTTGCTAGATTACACAGATTACTATATCAACATTTCACTAGTATCTATTACTTATGTATCTCTTAGCATATACCTATTATTTTACTAAACATGTCTTACATAATTTAACTCTTACTTTTATTAGTTAGATATGATTCTATCTTTTTGTTTATTACATGCTTTCTCTACTTGCTTAGCGTAGTTTTTTGGATTGTATTTCTAGTTCTCGCTTGTCTCCTATATGTGCCTTAGGAAAATTTCTAATGTATTTTGATTTTATTCATGTGTATGCCTTAGGAAATTTTCTAATGTCCTTTTTTTGTACTCTTTTATGTGCCTATGGCCCTTATGCCAACTTTGCTTGCTCCACTTATATGTGTATGTGGTATTTGAACATGCCTTGTATGCTTACTTTCTATTTTGAATGGCAAGTGCACATGTCCCTTTTTTTCATGTGCCCATGGACACCCTTGTATTATTATTTCTTCTTGCTTTGTGTGCTTATTTCTCGATTACTTCTTAATTTTTACAATGCCATGATCCATATCATGCATTTTCCTATTCTTTTAGATGCGATGATGGATGTCATGATCCATCCCTCTAACTAAAAATTAACAAAATAAAAAATAACAAATTTAGTTCTATTTTAATACATTACACATGTTATTACATTGTTACATCTATCTAGGCATACCCCTATTGATCTAACAATCTCTCAATTCAAACCATGCTATATCTTGAGATATCTTATTGATTATCATTTTTATATCATGTATATTTCTAGATTACCACAATTATAGGGCTTATTCTTCTAAGGATAGTCATTGTAGGGTACCTATTCCTACCCTCAAAAGAGGGGGTAACAAATAGGGTTTTTTTTTATAGAGATCAGAGCTCTTATTGGTCAAAATATCTAGTTTTAGAATAACCAAAACAACAACCAATCATCAAACCACTCAGAAAAGACCAAATAAAAAGTCAAGATTTTATAATAGTGATTAGTTTCAACCCAAGACAATAGCACTGAGGCTAGACTATAGCATCAAACACTAGGGTATCCATTTTCAATGCTCTAATCCAAATAATAGAAAAACTAGGTTTTTTGAAAGCAGGTAGAAAGGTAAGTTTAGCTATAGTTTTGCACAATCAAACTAGTTTAGATTAGTATTGTTTAGTACCATTTTCATAGAGAATTCAAAAATAGGTGGAATCATTCATGTAATGATTGGTTCTCACTTCTAGTTTTAGATACAATAATTGGTATAATTTCCAGATCAAAATCCATGTTTTAGACACTAGTGATTGGGGGTAGATTGCACAACACTTTTACTTCTTTTCTTTCAATTTTTAGCATTTACCTAGGCATTCTCATTAGTTGCATGCCTTATTCCATATATAGGTGGTTGGAATCATTTTAGAGTAGATTTCATACAAGCATATCCTCCACATTCTTGAGTACCTGAGTTCCCAAGTGGCTTCCACATAAGCCAAATTTTTATTTTTGGAGTGGCTTTCAAACAAGCCTAATCTCCATATTTTTTGAGTTGGCAAACATTGGCCTAGTTTCTAGCACATGTTCGGCTATCCACACCACATTGCCAAATTTTTAGATCATTCATAGGCTTCAAAACCCATCTCATATGACATACTTCTTCATACTGATATTAGTTCATAGCTTCACTTCATGAGGCAATGATGGAGCCAAAGGGCCAGCCTTTATATTCTTGAACCACCTATTTAGAGAGATTGGACACATATTCCAACAATTGATTAACACATGCATGATCATATATCTTTACTCAATAAGCAATGATGGATCCAAAGGGCCAACCATTGTATTTTCAAGCCACTTATTCAGAGGGATTGGACACATAGTTCAGACATCAATTAACACATGCATGATCATCAATTTTCATTTAGTGGGTGATGATGGAGCCAAAGGGCCAGCCTTTACATTCTTAATCCATTTTATATAAAATTGAGCACTCAACTCCATTTATGATATAACTTTTGGTACAACATCATCCAACACATCTGGTATTACTCAACCTTACTCAATATCATAATAGGGTTTATATTGATTCATGTACCTAGTGAGGTTTATTAATTCCTTTCTCTTCCTCTCTCTTACCTAGCTTTGTACATTCTTGTTTTATATGTCATATAATAGGAATTGATCTACTCTTTTTTTTCTTTCATAAATTCCCACTTATACAATGTGCTTTCTATGCACTATCCAATATTTCTCAGCATCACAAGCTTCATGGGATTTACCTTTGCAAGCAAGTTTAGGTATTCTTTCTATTTTCCTTAATCCTAGTATTTCACTTTATTGTATCACTAGAATAAAGGGGAGGGAATATATTCATATAAAATGCAAAAATTGGTAACTTGAACATGGCTAATGACACCCAATCTTTAGGTCCCTCTTGTTTACTCTCATGACCCCTTTAGGATTAATTTCACTAATTCTTGGTGATCTAGACAACACTTCATGTGATGATCTAGGCAACACTTCAAGCAACAATTCAGGTGACAGTCCTACCCCAATTGGTGGCAAAACTTTTGGGAGCCATAAATTTTGTACCATAGCTCTATTTGACTCCCCATTTGAATTGTTGGAAAGTTAAGAATGAGGGGAATGTCATGAGATGGCACTATCTCCACTTAGTGGGTTTTGACCCCCAAAAACCAAATAGAAGTACCCCAAATTTCAATTTTAGTAGTGTAGTCTAAAAATAGTAAGTTTCTAAAAATAGTAATTCCTTGAATTCTCTATTATTGTAAGTCATGGAATTCAAACCACTTAATATCCCTCAATCCCACCTTAAAAATGTGTATAAATGAAGATGTAACCCAAAATGGAAATTATACATATCTTCCCAAAGATAGGCATATGTTGTATCTATAATTTTGAGCAATAAAACATCTCTTCTCAAAGATAGCATTATTATTTGTGTGTTCTTGAAGTATTCTTCAACCCAAACTTTTTGAGTTTTGGATCACCTAGTCATTTGTGGCCTTCCAAACTTGACCCCATATGAGTTAGGACCCTCTTTTCATGACCAATCCATCCCCCAGGTCTCATCTTCTTAGTATAATATCACCAAATTTGGACTGTAGTGATGGAGCCTAGGTTGTTCCCTTTTTAGCGCTCCTATCCAATCATAATTCAAGCCTAGATTACCATTTACCCTTGATTCCTCTTGTTCATTATGTCAACCTAGTCTGGTTTCATCTAACCCATGACCAATAGACCCCTATAAAATCCCATTCAAAGATCATTTGGAAAGGGTTGGAAAATATCATTCAAGCAAGTATTAATACAAACAAGACCACTTAAGCAATCTTCCTTATTCTATGCATACAACTAGCCTATACACTTTCAATCCAATTCAAATCCTTACACCAGTCCCTATTCATCTCAAGCATACCCAATTTTAGCATTTATTTCATTTCATTCATAATTGTACCAAGAACTCTTAAAGGGAGAACTACATATGGCGTAATCCCTCCTCAGAGTATTGGTATGTAGGGAGCATGCCCACACATAGGGTGTGAAGCACGTCTAGTGCATCTTACACACATTAAACCCTTTTTCCCATTTTCTAAAGTCTATTTCAATTCCATAATATATATAAGTACATAAAGAATCAACTCTATAAGGAGCTCTATTGATAGTGAGGACCTAAAAATTGGTACACAGGCTCACATTGAGCAGGCAAACAAAACTCAAAAAGCTTAGATCTTCAGGACAACATCACCAAATGACTATAGTGCCAAATCCTAGGGTGTCCAATTCCAATGCTCCTGTCCAATCAAGAAACAAATTTTAGGATTCTATTTGTGACAATGTTCCATTCCTACATACAAATTTCTAGACCCTATCTTAGTTGAAATAGTCCAAAATAAACTAAGTTTGATTTTCTCTCTCTCACTTTTATTTTTAGGAAAGGTCTAATTTCACAAATCAGTAGCTTCAATTTGGAATATTATTTTATGATTTATTCTACTTAGTCTTATTTATTAAATAGTAATAAAACTCCATTATTCCCAAAAATAATAAATCAAAAATTAATCTAAACATTTCACCTCTATGACTTGCTATCAAAATAATCAGGTGTTGCCTATAATAATAAAAAACTATGCAAAAATTGACTTCTTCCAAATTTTATATTTAATAGATTTGAAAATAAGAAGCTATAACCAGATGTGTTCAGCTATGGAATGCTTCACTTCTATAAAATAATAGATCCATACACAAAACATTTAACACAAATCACTTTATTTCCATTTCAAGGTCTAAACAAAGAGAAACAAAGTGAATCACCCTATTTCCATTAAATGAATCTTGGATAGTAGGAAAAGTAATAAGCATTTTATTTCTAGTCAATTGAATTTACATGGTGAACTTAAGAAAACTACTCCATATCTTTTCAATGTTTTTAAGCAGTAAGACAAATTTAATACATAATATATGTATTATATATGTGTTTTCTTTATTGATGAGCTCCAAAAATATATTCAATGCTTTTCATAATCTTTCTAATTTATAGTCACTCTACAGATTTCAATTATTCCCATGTAGATCAACTTATCCAGAGTGTAGCACCAAATTGCATGTAAATGGAATAACCAATATCTAAACTACAATAAACAAAATCCTTTATTCCATGTAGAGAAACAATATGCTAACTTAGTTCATAATTTCTTTTTTTATTTATTAACCATCAAAATGTGTTTATACAATAACTTATATATATTTTAATGTTCCTATCGATGACTGTAATAAAAGCATGCCAAAATTAATAAAGCTTCAATTCCTATTTTATTTCCTTAAACTTATCTTCTTCTATAGGTTCAAACATTATCATGTTGTTAAAGATGAACCAAGCTTGGAAATCAACTATCTTGGTATTGGAATCTTCCTAACAACTATGCTCTTCAAATAATTTTTTTTATGTTTAGCTCCACTTCACTCTTTTGAGAAATCTCTCATATTTAATATTTATAGACTATTATATTATATATATATATATATATATATATATATATACACACACACATACATATATGTATGTATGTATGTATGTACGTATGTATGTATGTATGTATGTATGTATGTATGTATGTATTCTTCTACAAGGTTTAAAAATTAAATTTTTAAAATTTGAACTCTGTCATTCTTTGTGGTCATGATGTTCCTGCATCAAATTACTTGGTTGAAAATTTTCATGAGATCCTGCTCATGTTTCATCTTCATCACCATTCTGGTATTTCTTCTTCATCATTCATTGTCCTACATTAAATGTGTGCCCTCCTAATCCCATGATCAATATGTTGACAGTAAGCCTATTTCACCTTCGATGGATTGAAAGTGATTTTTGTTGAAATTCTAGCTTTCTTTTATCATTTTCTCAATATTGTCATCAACTTTGAATACACCTACACAGGAAACAAATATGTCAAATAAAACAATTTTTTCTTATTATTTTGGACTTTAAAATCCATGTGGTTCCTCTATAAAGATTATATTTCCATTTAGTGCATCAATATGCACTCCCTATTTTTTTTTTCCTTATTTATGTTTTCATCTTCCAGGATGGCCACTAACTCTTTGCCATCATCTTATCTGAAATATTCTTCATTCTCTTTCAAGACAATTTCCCTTCCTTTCTTTGTCTCATTTTTTCTTGAATATTTTGTGATCACATTGCCTTCCATGGTAATTTTCCTCAACAACTTTACCTTTTCAACAAATCCTTTAAGAAATTCCACACTTTTTATGAAATTCAAACTATTAGAGAAATATGAAAATAACCTTTCAACAATTATTTTGTGGCAAAATTTCAGGATTCAAAGATAAATTACCTTGTTCATCAATTGTATCATTTACCTTAGGCTGATCAAGTAAAATTTCATTTAATTCATTCACTTTTTGCTGCTACAAAAATTCCTTTTCACCTATAATCAACAACTCAGAAGCATGCTCAACAGCTGCACTTTCATCTTTTAATGGCAAAAATGTATGTTTACACCCTTCTTTTTCAAAATTAAATGTATTTATTTTTCCATCATTAATGGCAATCATGTCATATTTACATGTCCTTCCTAATAGGGTATGATATACATCAATTGGCATTACACATAAATTATTGCATCCTTATAATTTCCTATCTAAAATTCTACCTTACACTACTCATTTACTAAAATTTGATTATCTTTTTGCATCCATGAAACTTTTTAAGGAGTAGGATGTCTTACCTTATACAATTTTAACTTATTTACCACTTATATAGACACAAGGTTGGTAGTGATTCCACTATCAATAATTACCTTACAAACTTTACCTTGTGATTTGCAAGTTGTCCTGAACAATGCTTTCCTCTGAGGAGGTTCTTCTACAACTTCCTTATTTGATTTGATAGAATCCTTTTCATAAGTAAGGATTCTCTAGTTTCAAGAGCATCTTCATACATAATAGATGTATTATCTTCTCTATCTTGAGTAGCTTGAGCAATATGAATATTTCCTTGGCATAATGCATAATCTGGACATTCATAAAACCTATGTCTAAATTTACCACATTTAAAGCACCTACCAATGAAACCACTACTTTTACCTCTATCAAATAGTATCTTACCTCTAAATTCTTGACCACCTCTTATAATTGGTTCTTATATTTGTAGGCACTTTCTTCATTATGCATTTATAACCATTTTCTTCCCCTTGATTATTCACTAGATTGTCCTTTGCCCCTTACATATTGGATATGTTTCCTTGACACTTTCTCTTCAACCTTCAAAGCAATTTGATAGGCATCCTCCATCTATATATGTATTAAGAGAGTAATCTCATCTTGTATATTATATCTTTATTCATTGAGATACCTGGACACCTTTTTTGCATCATCTTCAATATTTCATGCTCTGATTGTTAGTTTATAAAAATCTTCAGTGTACTCTTTCAATAATTTTTCTTTTTGCTTTAAATTTTGTAATTTTCTAAGTAATTAAAATTGATAATCTTTTGGACTTAATTTACCTTTAAAATTTTCCACCATTCTATCCCAAGTTTTGATTCTATCCTTGCCCTTTCTTCTTATTCCCTC
>JARHVA010010537.1:0-45000 GCA_037957365.1 Torreya grandis | reverse complement strand
TGATCATGCTAGTAACAACTAATTTCTTGAACACTAACTTAATGGGATTCCCTAGGTCACTAAATGACCTACATCTAACATATCCTCTATGTGGAAGATCTATTTTTAGGGTGAGTAGTGGATTCAATAATGTATTCTAAACAAGTGGTGCTTACACTATTTACACATGTCATGATTCAGTAATCCCATTACCTACCATGTTCTTGCTCTTGTTTAAGGTCTTAGGGATCTCAACGATATTGGTTTGAATAGGTTCTTAGGCTTGATGTGATTTTTGAGCTAATAAATATATTTTAACCAAGAATTTAATAATAATTGTCCTCTCAATCTATATTCCCTTTTTAATAATTTCTTTGAATGTGTTGACACAAGCAAGTCTCATATTATGAGCAATCTTAGGGTGTAGGTTCTATGTGAAGATATCAACTATCTATCTAGATTATGTTGGAAGTGACTTCCTAGTGCTCTCCATCATTATAGATATGTCATAAATATTTCTCCTTCTCTCTATTTTTATTTACATAGGTCAACCGCTATCATCTCATGTTCAATGTTATAAGAAAAGTACTTAACATTTTTTTATGATAAATCATTTAAATTCATTACCAATCCTTTCGATAATTTGAGGAGGGCCATTCCAAGGCTTATCCACCTAAAATACATATAAAAAAGTGTAAAAAATACACACTACTATAGGCTACCTCTTAGTATGTAAGAAAGAAGGATTTTATATGCTTTCTCGAATCACCCTTCCATCTATATTTATCAAATATGGGTACATCAAAATGAGGTGATAAGGGTAGTTGAATAATACTCACATCAAATGGATATGGGAATATATCATCAAATTTGTACTTCTTTGTCTACTTACCTATTTCAAGCCTTAATACTACATCCTTCATTGTGTTCCACTCTGGGATATTTAAAATGATTTGTGGTGAAAGGAGATGGTTTTACTAATTTTTCATAGACTGATAGGTTTGGTCAAGGTTGGAATATGTAGGAATGGACCCCCCCTATGTGATCATGTTGGGAATATACACCTTATTTCCTAAGTTTTAAGCTTGATTAGGCATTTGATGTTGGTTTTGATGTGCATAGGAATAGGTATGATGATATTGGTTTAGTGGATTTTATTATTGGTCCCTAGGTATTTATGTTGATTCTGAGGAAAATTTTATTGTGAGTTATAGGGAATCTCTAGTTTTTGGGAACTTGGTGTTATTTTAAAATAAGGCATAGTCTTTGTTGGTTCACAAGTGACAATTTTTAGTTTCTCAAATAAGACTAAGTTGGTCATATGTTCTATGAATTATCCACTACTTGTTAGGGTGGTGTATCATTAGTGGATTCTTATTGGGAGTGATCTAGAACTTGAGAAGTATCAAGTGCACGTCATGCATTATAAATGGTTTCTTGATGGTTAAATAATGTGTGATATATATATGAAGATTTAGATCTCTTTATGAATTAAAACAAAGGTAAATTCAAACTCAAAACACAAACTACCAATAAGAAGGATTATAAAACAAAACTAGAATGATAAACAAGCTTACCAATTCTTTTTCTTTATGTTACCTCCTTCCAAGATTTGCAATTGGATTATGTGATTGATTATAGACTCAAATATTTGACTTGGATGCTTGATCAAAGAAATTTTTATAATAGATTGGATGATTGATTCAAGGACTCATTTTGACATGGTTTCCCTACAAGCTTGCTAGTTTCTAATTTGACATGGATTTACTAGATGATTGATAGATGCATTTTCATGGAGGAAGATTTTTTTTATATAGGTCAATGGAGGTAATTTTGAGGGTAATTTTAAATTAGTATAAATCTCTAGAATTGGAGACTTATAGAGAGTTAGAGAATCCTCTACAATTCTAGAGGTTTTTAAATGGGTTTATGAGATAATGAGGGAGCTATATAGGGATTAAGGATAATAGGGTTATAGGGTAGCTAGGGTGGTAGGTGAATAAATATGAATTTAAAATTGGCTAGTGGGATTAGGGAGTATATTAGTTGGTAATGGGGTTTATTAAGGGTTAAATGAGAATTAGGATTCCTAAGGATATAGGAATACCTAGGGGCTAGGCTAGTAGGTGGTTAGGTGGGGTAATGGGAATTAAAAATTCCATAATAATAGATAACTAGGATTAGATTAGGTTAATAGGGAGTTAAGAATAATTAATTAAAAGTGGAGATTGGTAAGGTTAGTGAATGTAGATTAATAAAGGGGGATATTAGATAAATGGCTAGGAAGGGGAATTAATAAGCAAAATGAAATAGGTTAAGTGAAATTAGTGTCAATTAATAAAAATATTATCAACTATAATGAGGCAAGAAATTTTAGGTGCATACATTTTTCCCCTATTTGGAAGGGCACTACAAGTGGATGGAGTAGGAGTAATGGTATTTCAAATAAAAACCATTTCATTGATGAATGTTAGTAAATGATGATAGGGGATATGATTCCCCCTCAAGGGGACATATGGGGAAGAATGAACTAGATGGATACTCAAAATAAGAAATGAGGGTGGGATATGATGGAGAGATGAGGGGATGGGATGCTAGATGTGGGATAGATGATGAAGAAGAAAGATTAGACTTGAGTAATGAGATAAAAATTGATAATGATGCCCTTAATGAGGACACATACATAGGGAATAAGGATGATGGGTGTCACAATCATAGACACATACCAAGAGGAAATGAATCATAATAGGGTGATGATAGGATTAAATGGATGCAAGCTTTAGACTTATCCCAAGCAAGGACTTATGCAAGGGAGAGCTATTGGCCAAGCTAAGATGGATGATTTGATTAGATTGATGATGGGTGTAGCTCAAAGCTAAAGTAATAAATATGATATAGGTGATGATATATAAGAATTTATATGATCAAGTGGCCAAAAGGATTGGGATGATGCCCCTAAAAAAGACACATGTAAGGGAGTGAGAGAGGAGATAGTGGTTGATCTATCTTTGGGTGCTAAAAAGTGGCCAAGTGTTACGTACATAGTCTAAGAATACCTCAAGCCAATATATTTATATGAGAAGATAGAGGACCATGATGATGATGATGAGTGATTATAAAGTGATGATAAGGATGACTAGACTTGTCAGTGATTGAAAGATATGGTTCAGATGATGAGATGAGGATAAAAAGATTGGATGTTAGTTGGATGGGTTGAGAGTATTAGATTGGTGATGGAAATAGGGATGATAATATTATTAGAGGAATGATGAGGGTGAGTGTGATCAAGACATCATAATTTCATAAATCTCATCATAATCTAAGTAATCCAAAAATATATAGCACTTGACAAGATACCCCATGATATAGATATGACCAAGAAGACACACTACTAAAGTGCATGGGAAAATGGTGAAATTTTCATCCTTGAGGGTAATTTTTGTGTCCTCATAACATGCTTATTCATTTCCTAATAGACAAAAATAGACATGAAAAACATGAGACAAACAAGATATGTACATGACATGCAAATAAAACAAATATAACAAACAAGTAACACACACATGATTATTTACATGCAGTGTCATAATGTCTTATCTAATGATAGGACGGGTGATTGGATGAGGGGTTGGATTAGGATAATCATGATGTGATGGGGATAGAGGATATACTTAGATTTGGATGGGATGATGATGATGATGATGATGATGATGATTATAATGAATTTGAGGTGTTACCCCTAATTTAGGATATAAGGATGGAAGTGGGAGAAGGTCTTTGAATATTGATTTGGTTGTTGAATTAGATTGAAAATTGACCAAGGATGGTGATTAGATAAGTGATGACCAAGTATTACCAATAGATAAGGCCCTATAAGGCTCTAATCTAGCAAGAAGACTAAGAAATGATGATGGGATAGAATACATTTCATGCTAGCAAAAGTGATTGGATGGGTGATAGACATGAAGAGTCAATGATAAAGATAGTGATGAGATCAAGTACCTTTCATATTGGCAAAGGGTAACTGGATGGTTGCCAAATATGAAAAAGGCATTGATAGGAAATGATGGGTGCTAGATTAAAATCTTTGAAAAGGTATTGTATGTTGATAAGACCTAGCCAAAAGGATGAGATTGAAGAGATAAAGGGATGGGTGACCATTTTGATGTCAACAATAAATGTGATATTCAAAATATGGGATAATATGAGGTGGATGGAGATGGATGTGACTAGGGGATTAGGTAGAATATAAGACATGATGGACTATTTTTGGCTTTTTCAAAAATTTATAATTTTTTTGTATTTTTGATGTTTTCAATTTTTAGGGATCTTTAGGATATGTATATACATTGTAAAAATGGGGTTACTATCAAATGGAATACCAAGTATAGAAACTATGAAGATGATGGATAAATTATGGATGGGATGACATAGGATGTCGATGATGGGGACCAAGGATGAATAGCCTAAGGATAGCTGATGACCACATCATGAAAGAACTAGATGGTTATTTCCCCAAGTGTCTATTGGAGGATATTCCAAGATGCTTTTTGGATGTTTCTCAAGGCACCTTCCAATTCTTTATGAAGGTCAGATGGGAAGGAGGAAGAGATAAGATGCATGATATGATGGTAGACAAGGGATATATAAAATAGAGAAAGGGATAATATGATGGGTGATATAGACAAGGTTGTCAAGGAATGTGAAAAGTAAGATATATGGAATGGATGGATTTTCCCCTAAGTGTTAAGGAATAATGTGGACAATAAATTATTCTACCATGATGGTAAAAACTAGTTTTCATCATGGTACTTGGCCAAGGCACCAGAAGACTAGTTTTCATCATTACATGGATGATTTTTTAACCCTTTTTTACTTTATTGACTTTATTAGGCATCTCAATTTACTATATATGAGTACAAGATGTAGGAATGTTGATGTTATATTGAGATGTTAGCTGACACCTATTCTATAAAAAGGTGAAACTAAAACTATGTGATGGTGACCTTTATTGACTCTTGATTTAATATCCTTTGAACATTTTAACCAAGTATATTCATGATCCCTATGAGGGATAATGTTGCCTACGGATTTGAGATATGGTGTGTATGGAGGTATGCCATGAATGTGGTGATAGGATATATGATATGAAAGATGGATATGATCGAGAGGGTTGGTATGATGAGATGGGGAGTGAAAATGAGGTTCAACAGTTGTATACACCATTGGATATGGTGGAGGGGATTCTTGAGATTGATACCATGACATTAATAAATCCAAGACCTTTTGAATTGCTGATTATTTGATCCAAGAATTAATAGGATGATTGGCCATATGATTTTTGACTTTATTATCTCTTAGTGTCAAAATTTGGGATTCACTAGAGGGGATTAATTTTTGACTTGATAGATAATTATTTTGACTTTGATATGCCCCTAGTGCTTGATATTTGGGTTTACTAGGAAGAGACATTATTTAATTAAGATGATGATTTAATTTTTCTTGACTTTGTTTAAGGGGATCAAAGATGATTTGACTATGATTTAGGGCTTTTGTAATATGGTCTTAGACTTTTATATTTGTGGTACATGATATTACATGCAAAGGGGAATCTAACAATGCATGTTCTTGTTTGGCCCCTTTACAGAGTAAGATAAAGGGATTATAGATGAGGGGTGGATTATTGTGGTGTGATGGATTAAGGGGATAATGGGTAACATAGTCCCTATAAAGGTCACTAAGATTTCTAGCCTCAATGTTGGATAAAGTGTCTTCAAGAATCTCAAAATGATCATTAAGACATGTATCCAAGATAGGATCAAATCCACTCTAGAATTATTCAATAGATAAATCTTGTAAGAACTCATTTATGATGTCATCATTTGGAATGGAATCAAAATATATGCTTGGTAATGAATTAGAGGTATCTAGATTTTAAGTATCCTCTAAAAGATAGGCATTATCAACATTAATGAGGGATAACATTTTTGAGGAGGAATCTAATTTAGATACATATGTAAAACATGATCCTATGGAAGATAATATTTCCAATGCTAACTTTGATGCAATGCTTCTAGTAGATACATTGTCTATGATTGGCTTCTTAACATGGGGTATTTTATGTGATGGGTGAAAGGGAGATGATGAAGGAATAATGGATTCAAGGAGAGGGTCGTGGAAGGGTTCATGAGAGATGGGATGACTAAAATCATGGGAGATAGACTTGGATTTGATGGAGGATTTATAAAAAATGGAGTGGTATATTGATCATAATTGGGAAGGGAATCTTGGCATTCCTCTTTTTGTTCACCCTGGGATGTAGATACATCTGGTTCATCATCAATTACTATATCACCATGTTCAATGAGGTCTTAGACAAACTATTGATAATGTCAACATCAATTAATGGTATGCCCCCAAGTTTGGTGATATGCATAATATTATTTATCATTATACCAAGAGGGCTTTAGATTAGTGGGATCAAGATGATGGATGGGTGGATAGACCATCATGTTGGCGGTGACTAGTTTTTGGAAAAAGGGACTTTTAAGGATATAGGAAGGGGAGTGTAAAGACACACTTCATTACATGACTTAGATGTGGAGGCATTAGACTTATTATCAGATGATTGATGATGTGTTTGGGTGGATGGGATGGTAATAGATGAGGTGGATAAGATTGGATTCCATTTTATAGTAAAAGAAGGGGTAGATTATTGGCTATAGATAGTGGATAAGGGATTAAAAAGGGAATGACATGGATGGGTTTATATTGGGGGTGCAATGATTAAAAGGGGATCAATGCCTTCAAGAATTGGGATACCCATTGAAATGAACTTCAAGAGGATCTCATCATTATTGATAGATATGTATTGGTCTATAAAAGTGGGGTCCAATTGCATAGTGATGGATTATGACTAGTAGGTGGAGGATTTGATTCTGGATGGGTATGAATTGGGGCCACGGGGTTTTGAATAGGGATAGTAGATGGTGGAGTGGGATGGGATAAGGTTTGATGTTGGACTTGTTTGGGAGGTGACTTTAGGCTTATGGGGTCAAAATCATTAGGAAAATGGCCACCCATATTCCATAATTATAAAATGAATTCATCTTTATTCTTTATTGTATATTAATTGATTAGGGTGATCACATCAAGAAAGGTTGAGGCTGATTTTGATGAGCTAAGGATTATGGATGGGATTTTGGTTTGGGGAAAATGAGATCAAGGCTAGAAGGTAGGTGGGCACCCATTTCTAGTGTTCTCAGAAGGAATTCATCCTTATGGGCCAAGATGCATTGTTATATGACAACCAGGTCTATATCCATGGGGAAAGATGGATGATGATGCAAAGGTAGACTAAAGATTATTTGAACAATGTAAGGCCAAAGGACTAATCTAGTAGGATGGATGATAATGAGAATTAGAGAGACTCGATAGATTAAATACTATGATCATATTTCAAACTAGTAGTATGATTGGTGTTATCAACCTATCAACGATGTCTACTTTTCAATATAGTAAAGGGATTGAGGATAGTGATGGGTGCCTAAATTCAAACTAGTGAGAGGATGATATGATGGGTGTTAGTTATGAATAAGGTAAGATGATTATACTAAGGGTGATTGATAGTTGATGGCTTTGCTAGCTTTAAATTGACAAAGTGATAAGGTGGTAGTAAGGTATTGACTAGGTATGAAATTTTACCGAGTGGATGAATGATAGTAGATTAGGATTATATGATGATGTGGATGATAGGACTAGCTCAAAACCTTAGACCAATTTTCTCAATATGGGATGGGGTGGGATTAGGTGATAAAGGTGATTAGGATAATGGAATAAGGATAAGTATGATGATGAAATGATAAAAGGGTAGTGAAAGGTGGATGATTTAGACTTGTATGTGACCTAGAAATCAACTAGGATAAGATGATGTGATGACTGGATGGGTGGTGAAGGTAAGGTCAAGACAAGTGATTAGGTATGTATTTAGGATAAGATGTGGATGATGAGGTATGATTAGGATGTGATTAGGGGATGACTAATGATGTATGGATCTAGTGATAAGATGTGATTAAAAGGATGTAAAAAAGAGTGAATTATGTACAAGAAGGCTATATATATAAGGTGATGGCTTAATAATAAAATATGGTATAGGGATGATTAGGACTTTAGATGAGGTGGACTTAGGATAGAATGTGGATGGTAAGCCAAGATGGGATTAGGATAGGTGATGGGTTATTATAAAATTTGTACAATGGGTGATGTCATTAAAAATGATATGGGAATGATCAATACTATGGTGTTATTAATGGATAAGACAAGGTCAAAGTGAGGTGTGATTGATTATGGATGAAGTGGTCTTATGACAAGGTGTGATTAATTTAAGACAGGAGAGGGGATAATGAAAAGGATTCATAAGGAAAGGGTGATAAAGATATACAAGATAATGATTAGGTAAGGATGTAAAAGATGATGGCGTATGACTAAGATGGGATGAAGACAAGATAACATGTGATATGTAAAAGGATGTTCAAAAAGATGATGATATATGTATACAAATGGATGAGTCAATATGAGGATAATATAGGTGGATTAATGGATGATTGTTATGAAATATGGATTATGTGGATAAAATAATTACAAGAAGATAGAATAAATAATGAATGATATATGTGAAGGATGGACTATATGGATATAATAAATGTAAGGATGGATTGTGTGGAAATAGGATAATATGGATGGATGGATGAATAATATATGTGAGAAATGGAATATATGGATAAATGAATTATAATTAAATATGCTAACTTGAGGATACAATGGGTATATTAATGGATATAGATCTGAGAAATGGACTATGAAGATTAAAAAAGTGAGGGGATGAGATGATCTAGGTATAATATGGGTGAATAAGTTGATTGGTGTAAAAGATGGATTATGGGATAAAATAATTAAAATAAGATGTGATGAAATGTGGATATGATGTAAAGGGGGATGTTATAAACTATTCTACAAAAAATAGGAAAGATGATAATTATATGAGGCTATGGATGGAGGTCAATACTAGGTGGATATAGGTATGAGATGAAAATGTAAAGAAAATAGATGATGAAGAGAATGGATAGAAAGTGGATAATAACTATATGTGGGATGCTATGAGATATAAATAGGATGGTCAATATAAGGTAAATTGGGAAGGAATGTGTTATGAAGTGAATAATATGTGGTCAAATATACAAGGATATGAAATAGAAGTAGATATTAAATACTATGGAATGGATATAGATGAGAGAATGCTTGTAGGATGGATGGAAGTATGATAAGGATTTAATTAAAATTAAAAAGGAATGTCATGAGAAGATGATGGTGATAAGTGAAATAGATCCTATGAGGTATGGGTAGGGTAAGAAAGTGAAAATAATATGGATAGAAGGATATGGGGAAGTGTGATGGTCAAAAGGGATATGATAAAAGGTAGTGGATGCTAAGTGTTATGGGATGGGTGTAGACATAAGAGGAACTATTAAGTGTATAATGATGGAATGATATAGTGTGATTATGGGGAGGTTAGGTATATGATGGTTAAAATATTGGTCAAAATATACAAATTATTAAGGAAGAAGGATGATATTAGGATGAGTGTGGAAAGTGATAGGAAATGAAAAGAATGTGGATTAAGGTAAACATTATGGAGTGAAAAAAAGATATGATGTGATATGGATAGTCAGGATGAGATGATGATGGGATGAAGGAATGAGATGAATAAATAATGATGGGATAATGGAAGTGATCATATAAAAAGTATGGGTGTGGCCAACTCAGCTATCAAATAAAATGGGTATCATCACAACACTTAAACAATAATACACAAGTACAACCCTAATTAGTAAATTACATGGGAGTGTAACATGATGACCACACCATCTAATGGCTACACAAGTGGGGATATAGGATGGTGACCCATTTTGGAATTGATCAAACCCTCTCAACCTTGCTTTCACTTGATGGTCACTTCAGTGTTATTATTGATGCCTACAGTAGAACACCTATTATGGTTAGAGTCCCCTACTCTAAGGTTTACAAAAGGATCTAGGGAATTCCTTGATTCAAATTTTTCAAGTATTAAATGATGTATTTATACCATGGAGACATGTTAATTCTACTTAAATAATCATAAATATTAATAACAATAATAATTACCTCAATGGCTTCCAAATTGGTCTTAACTATAAGCTTGGCTAGACCCATCTGTCTCATTATTTGGTGGTCTAAATATCCATGTCATACTCTTGAAAATTGTTGACCCACCTATATCTCTTGTTGGATGCTAAGTTGATATTAGGATCTAGGGAATTTCATATAGGGTACTATCTAATGCCTAATTTAGATATTTAACTCTTCTCCTTCATGGATGACCTATATGGGGTCAACCACTTAGCTTAATGACAACTATCCTTGATTTTTATACTCCATCAAAAAATAAAGTTTAGTCAATGCATGGTGATGAAATCCAAGACACTAACCCATATAAAATAATCTCATGTATGAGGATAAATTCTACATCATGTGTTATCCTAGAGTGATTGATTAACAAATAGGCAAACACATGATATAATTAATTAACATATTTATTAGCTATGTGTGATGGGCACGATACAACAAAGTTATCTACAAATCAACACACCTAAAAATAAATATTTAAAAGGAATGATCAAGAAGATATATATAAAATGATTAAAAATTATATATATAAGGGAAAAAGATTCAAAAATGATTCCAAGAGTGCCAAATATATCTGACCTAAAACTGGCAAGCCCATGGGTTAGTGGTTTGATTTGCACATAAAAAAAGGGTCTTGTGAGGCAAGGATTAGTAGTTTCAATAATTTTAAAAACTTCCAATCACCTATAAAGCTTATGAATACATATTCAATATAAAGCAAAATTTCAACAAAGTCATAACTTGTGGGTCAATATTGTTAAACATGAGTTACAATTTTAAAAAAGCTAGTTGATCATGACCCAACATGATGAAATTACTAATTGCTATAAACCGATATTTATGGTTTTGTTATAAATGACAAAACCTCCTTTTTTAAATATTAGACCTAGATAAAAGCTCATATATATATATGAAAAAAATTATCAAAATTCCACTTTATTGATAGATGATCAGATAAAGTAAAGATAGATTACACTATATCAAAAAAAATTGAATGAATACTTGAATTATTATAAAAAATTACCCTAGATGTTGATTATCTAAGGAAAAGAAAGATGTTTTATATCATATTCTTTCCTAAGTCTAATTGGTTGGACACTAAAGTTAGTCTATAAACAAAATTTAAATATAATCAACTTATTTGCAAAACTGTGACTTAGACCTCAAAGTTGCTCATTCTCAAATCAAAATCGATACTAGATGTGGATCAATAGTTGCATTCTTGTCATAAATTTATAAACATTTAGATATTTGTCTCAAATAGTTACCTATGAAAATCATAATAATAAATTATCTAGGTGCCTAAAATTATGCATGTATAGAGTAATTATGAGCCAAATAGATGCATTTTCATGGAGGAAGAGTTGTTTAAATAGGTCAATGGAGGGAATTTTGGGGGTAATTTTAAATTAGTAAAAATATCTAGAATTGAAGACTTCTATAGAGTTAGATAAGCTTCTCCAATTCTATAGGTTTCTAAATGGGATTATGAGATAATGAGGAAGTTAGATAGGGATTAATGGGGATTAAGGCTCACAGGGTTGTAGGGTAGCCATGGTGGTAGGTGAATAAATATGAATTTAAAATTGTCTAGTGGATTAGGGAGTAGGTTAGTAGGTAATGGGGTTAATTAAGGGTTAAATGAGGGTTAGGTTTCCTAAGGATATATAAATACCTAGGGGGTAGGCTAGTAGGTAGTTAGGTGGGGTTATGGGAATTAAAAATTCCTAAATAATAGATAATTAGGATTAGATTACGATAATAGGGATTTAAGAAGAATTAATGAAAGAGTGGGGATGGGTAAGGTTAATGAATGTAGATTAATAGAGGGGGATATTAGATAAATGGTTAGGAAGGGGAATTAATTAGAGAAATAAAATAGGTTAAGCAAAATTTAATGTTGATTAATAAGAATATTATCAATGATAATGAGGCAAGCAATTTTAGGTGCATACACTAGGTATCAAGTGTAACTTGGTGAGAAGCATTCCTCAGTATAACTTATATGAGAGGAGATAAAGGATATACCTCATGGGTAAGGTTTATAGTCTTTTAGTTATTTAGGAAAGTAATTATGCTCTATAGATGAAACATTATTAAATGAGGTCATAGCCAAAAAAGTTATTAAGTGAATGACCAACTGATTTGTATAACATTGACTAATTTATTAAATAATGGACTCGATAATGTGACTTATTTGGGAAGAATACACTAATAAACCATCTAATTTTATATAATAACCAATGGTTGGTATTGATACTTGAGCATGTGATTTTTATTATTCAATAATTGGTTCATACTATTGCTCTTCTATTCAAATGAGGGTATGTAATTGAACTATTAAAAAAATTGGGGGAGTCTAGTTCCTACTTCTATCAATCTTAAGAGAGCCTCATCTTGGTCTTCAATTGGTTGATTATCAATTTATTTACCTTGGTTTAATCCCATATTGGGAGGGATTTCTTCATACATAGCCAAATGTTCTTCTCCATCTTTAAATTTTTCCTCTTCTTAACTAGGGCCATAAGATACCTCACTCTAACTAGATGATCCATAAGTAGGGTCTACCTAGATTATACAAAACATTGGGGTATAAGATAGTATATATGTGACTATATACCATCACCATCAAGGCTTATGATAACATAGAAAGAGAATATATAGAAACCATTTGTTTGTCAATCATTATTGGGCATGTGACCCATGATACCCTATGCCATGTCATTGATATAGATATTCCTTGTAATATACTTCATTGACATCCTTAGATACATTAAATACAATCAGTCCCTTCTAACTTACATCAATACCTCAAATTCCCACATTCTAGTCTATAGGTCATTATCTATGGTGCCTTACATCCCTACCAATATTGCAAACATTTAAAAGTTAAGTACAAAAACTACACCTATTGTCTTAGATTTAAATTGGTGGGAAATAAAGGTAAGGGGTGGTTTTTTAACCTCCCAAGTCTAATTGTGTTAACCTTAGTGACCTTCATTTTATTTATATTGATCATTATCCTACCACCATGTCCACCTATTTCACTATTAAAGATGATGGTATTATCACGTTTAACATTCATGATGTATTCCACATTAGCAAATTATCTAAATATCCTAAGTATTATGGCCATCCTAAACCTTATAAAAATAATGGTAATCTAAACACGATTTGGAAAAATATATTCAAATCCACTCTAGAGGAACCACTCATATTTATACCCATATATTTCACCCAATCATGATCAGGGCACCAGTATTGAGGGAGGTTGGTTGTATGGTGATAATTTTTCTAATTGCTTCTAGAGTGCTAAGTACTCTATACCAAGTAGAATCATGTATAGCCTAGATTATATTGGAAAAGGATTGAACCTAAATGCCCAAAGTATTCTTGAACCTATTTCAATTTCTAAGCCTACAAGGAATCATGGTTTTGGATTTACATCATATTGGGGTGACCCCATTAATTTTGAGAGTGATTTTGCTTCATCATTAGAAAACAAAAATCCCAATAGTGATGTACCATCCCATTTTAGTGCCTATAATGATCTTAAATATATCAATTTATTTGGTTCCAATGTCATCATGACCATTACAACCCATTATCCACTTACCCTTCATCATCCTAACCTAGTTGATTGGGACTAGTAAGATTCTATTATACCATTAGATGAATTTCAAAATGAGGGATATATTGATGAGTTGATGGGACTTCAAGATGGAGTATCAGTTGGTGATCACAAATAAGAATTTAACTTCCATTTCAACCCTACTACCTCTTTTAGAGATAAAGTGAGTTTCCTTGGTCATGATAAAAGTAAATCATCAAGATCATTAGATGAAAACCTCTTTAAGGAACCACTAGGTTAGGGAAAAATTAAATATAAAGACAAGTCCATGAGTGAAAACCTATTTCAAGCACTGTAGGATGGGAAAGTTCACCTTGTCTCTTCAAGAAGCATAATATCCACCTTGTATAAGTATTACCATTAGTTCTAGCATTAGTTATAAAGAACATCAATTTTTTAAATTCCTTGATCAAGATTTTCCTAAAGTATTTAACAACTGGCCATTGTCTATCATAGCTGATTTAGATTCCTCCTATATGGGAGAAGATGGTGATCAATAATTAGCTAAATATAATCCATTCTCTTCCTTGCCTAATATTCTTAAAGGCAACTCAACATTACTAGTCAAATATACTATAGAGGTCAACATTGGTACATATGATGATCCTAATATTGTTTATCTAAGAGCATATATCACTAACAAGGAGTATGAATTCATTTTTACCATTGTAAAAGATTCTATTGATATATTTTCATGGTACTACTCAGACATACCTAGTCTTGACCCTTTATTGGTGGTACATCACTTGGTTATCCATCTAGATGCCAAATTAGTCAAACAAAAATTATGGAAAATACATCCACGCATTGTCATCCTAATAAAAAAGGAGTTATAAAATCCATTGGATGCAGGATTCATTTGACCACTTAAATATTTCAAGTGGATCTATAACATTGTCCTAGTTAATAAAAATCCAAAGGACATTTTCCTGGTAATAATTTTAGAGACATTACAAGACATGCCCTAAATATGATTTCCCTTTACCTAACATCAACATGATACTTGTTTCAACAACAAGATACAAAATGTTATCCCTCATGGATAGCATTTTAAGTTATAACCATATTAATATAATTTTAAAAGAATTATAGAAATACTAAGTAAAATCACTAAGAAAAGCAAATTATATTAAGATCTTAAGTGATAAATCCATGTAAATTTCATAAATATATATTATTGAAAATTTATAATTCAAAATATCTGGTCCATGACATCATTGTAGGGTTATCATCCATTAGGCATTATTGGAAATAAATATTAGGATTAGGGCTACCCATGCCTCATTAATATTCCATTCTTTCAAAAACATTAAATGCTTGTCCTTCCAAAGTTGAATGGATTTGTGGCTTTCCATCTTGATCTTGAGATGGAGGGCCACCAATCAATTTCTTCATTTTGGAAAACTATAAATACATGTGCCATGTCCATAACCATTAAGCTCTTTTTGGTGTATAAAAAATATGCAAAATATCTTTAGAGAAAATCACTTATTCATTCAAATTGATCAAAGCTATATCTAAATCCATTAGTTCAAGAAGAGATGTATAGATACACTTGTGTTATGGCATTGACAAAGACTTAGAGCACAAAATCTGGAGACAAACATAATTAATGGACCAATCTTAGAGGAAGGCCACTTGGGGAAGGCAGTGTCCATGTTTTATTGTCTAAGTCTCTTGACTCCATTGATCCATGCCATTTGAGGGATTATTCCTATCATGTTATTTCTTTATGCTTTGTTATTTGTTTAATGTAAATGCATGAACTAACTTTTTTTCACACTCCTACTCTACATTTTGGTATGCCCAATGGGACGCATACCCCATATTCATATTAGGAGTACTTTATCACTCTTAAAAAATTAAAAAAAATCATTGCCTTATTTTTAGTTTTTTCCAATAATTTTGATGTGTTTGTGATTGACTGCTAATTTTCAAAAACATCCATTATGAAACTATAGATTCAAAAGGAAATCTTTTGAAACAGTTGCTAGAAAATATGAAATCATCTTAGAAAATCATGAAATTAATTTTGTTTCAACTCTGCTCTATAAAATCATGAATTTAAAGCATCATTTGTGAAATCATCAAGGGTAACTATGAATTTATCCTATAGTTTTTTTTAAAAAAATTATAGTCTTTTGTGCAAATTTGTGAATTTGGAACACTTAAAAGTAAAATTATAGATAATAATTTTGAAAATTTTCTTCTATTTTCCTATTTTTTGGTTTTCCTATGTAATAACAGAATTATATCCATTAACTACAAATTTGTGCCTTGTATTTTCAAAATTACCTTTTTCTATTTTTTTCTATAGGTTTTTTGGAAAACAATGAAATCATCCATGTGAGCTATGAAATCATCATTTAGAATAGAAAAATTGTCAATTTGAGAAGCAAAATTGTCATTTGGGGTAGAGAAATTGTCATTTAGAGCTATGAAATCATGATTTTAAGTAATAAAATCATTGAAGAACTATGAAATCATATTGTAAGGCTTTCTACATTTCTACTTCTCTCTGTGTTTCATTAGCTAGACAATTTCATAGTTTACCTTGACTGTGTAACTTTGAAATTGTTCTAGAGAGCATATTTTCATGGTTTTTTGAACTAATATGTTAGTTGCCTTTACCTTTCTTGGTCTAATAAAACTTTTAACAAGTTATTGTAGATTTTCTCAAGCAAGGATAAACTATATTACATTTGAAAGGCTATTTCACATTGTCTTTTGGTGTTCTAAAAATCATTTTACATCTTCTATTTGGTGTTTGAAAAAAATTGCAAAAAACTTTCCTTTTTGTTATTTCAAAGTTTTAAATAAAGGCCAAATTTAAATCATATTTCCAATTGGTGCTTAAAAATTACATTCAAATTTAGACTAAGATCTCTTAAAAACACTTTCCTTTTTGTTTTGTTTTTTTTTTCTTGAAGCACTAGTTTAGTCTTATATTAGTAGAACCTTGCACCTATGCTCTCCCCTTTTCCCCTTTAGGGAACTTGGGTGACCAAAAACACATTAGTTTTATTTTTTGAGACTACCCAAAGAAATTTCATGTATGTTCTCTCCTTATACTTAGGGACTTGGATGACTCAAAAATGACCAATTTTATTTTTTATTTTCTTTTTGGCTTGTGAGTAGGAGTTCATCACCTCATCACAAGTTATTTAGGCATGCATTAACTTGTGGTTTCATCATTTAGAATCATTCCAACACCACTTATATAGTGGGTTATAGAAATTAAGTTTACTATCTATTGGGATAGATGTTGAGAAATTAACCTAACCAGATGGAACATGTCTCGATTCATGCATCGGTATAGACATCACAATTCATTAAGCAGTACATGGATGAATTGGTTATGAAAGGGACAAGACCCTTTCATAACAAGCTATAAAATTTTAATCCATTTATGGATATTTATTTTTCCCAAGTGCTTTTATGAACTTTTGGACCATCTATAAAGCCACTCAAAAATTTAAGATTAATTGACCCCACTTTTCATAGATTATCCTACCAATGAGGAAGTTTTTAAAAGATAGATGGGGTCTAATCACATATATGAATCAGCACCTATACATGATGTGTGAAAATAATTTATAGTGTTTCAATTATTTTGGTCTAGTTTGTGAACTATATCAAAATGTTTTTCATTTTTGTAATCTTGGCATGACAATGATAATAATTGGATGTCTACATGTAGCATCCCATGTGACTATATGTAAGTAAGATAATGAAGCATATTTATATAAGTATTATAATATCATTAGATGTATGTGTGTAATAAATTTTGTATACATAAGATATAGATGATAATTTATAAGATAGTGTAGGTTTGATCCCCAATTGAGAATGTATAAAAATATCATTCAAGCTCATTATTTAGGTGTGGGTTCGATGCCCCCAATGAAGAGATAAGTTAGGGACAAAGGATATTCCCAAATGTATTAATGTGTTATTAGGCAGGCTAGATATAATAATGAAAATCATTAAAAATATATTTTTATTCATTGATACATACATGCATGGTAGATACCATGTAAACATAGACAAAAAAACATAGTATACAATAAATAGTAAAATGAATGAGATGGATTGTTGTACTAAACATATGCTATCACATAATATAGGTAGGAAATCACACATAGTAATGAAACAAAGCATAGTAGATAAGAAATATGACCCAAAATATATTAATTCAATGTGAAATAACAACTAGAGGAGCTACTATGAAAAACACAAGATAAGAAATTGATAAGTAGCATACACAAGCACACACATATAGGCAACCAATAAATCATAGGGCATGCAAGAGAACACACAGTATATCCATGTAGCATGTAAGATTTAGGTAATATAAATATATCCATACTAAATATAAGTATCTCTATATGATATGTGGAATGTAGGATGGATAATACTATAAATACATTATAAATAGATTCCCATTATATAAGGCATGCCACTATTATGATATTTCCCCTAAGTGTGGGTGTAAATCTACCCACATGGTATCTATTATTCCATGATCATATGTAACTTGTATATCCTACATATTACCCACTCAAATAATAAGATGAGAAAAATGTGTAACATGCATAAGTAAACATATAACATAGGTATATAATCATTATATGTATCCATAGACAAATATAAAGGAAAAAAACATTTTTTATTTTTATTTTTCTCATGTTTTTTATTTTATTGATTTTATAGGAGATATTACAAAAAAAATGCAAAGGGTGAAATTAGGAGAAATAAAATAGGAAAGCGAAGGAGAAAATCTAAACAAATATTAAGTGGAGGATGTGAAACAACTAACAAATTCCCTCAGAACTTAGTGCATGCTAGGAAAAAAATTCTTGATATATGTATATTTTCATCTTTAGGAAGCATGTAAGTGTTTTAATTTAGATCAAAAATTAAGGGGAAAGGACCAAAATAACATAGAATTGAACATAAACTAATGGGATAGAATGTTTTCAAAATAAACCAAGACAAGAATAGATATAAAAAATATAGAAGAAGCATGAAGCAATAATAATACCAAGGGATGAAGGCACATGGAAGGCACAACATTCAAAATAATTGAGATAAAATATGTTATGTATAATAGGATGTATTTATGAAACACATGGGATATGATAACATAGATAATTGATGATCCCATATGAATGTTTGTTATAGGGATCAATGTCTGTCTAATAAATATTGAAGGGTGTCATGAGAAGTGAATTTAGGGAGTCAAATATGTTAGTAGATGTATCATAAATATGATAAAAATTTATATATTAATTTTAAGCATCACCCCAAGGAGATATATCATGGAGACAGTCTAAAGGATATAACTTAATCTCTTGAAAAGAAGCGTGCATATTAGTTTGAATATTTATTTTCATATTTGAAATTTTTGCATGCGATTTAGTAGGAACAAATTTAAGATGTGTTAATAAAATCATATGATATATATATATATATATATATATATATATATATTCATGTGGTGAAACTATAGGATTTTTATCTCTATGAGCCTTAACTCATCAAATCGAAACTATATATGAAATAACTTTAGAAACCTTGATTATAAAAGGTTAAATAGTATTAGATACCACATGAAGTTGTATGATTTTATTTTATAAATCATGTTATGTCATATCTCATGTTGTTTATGATATGTATGGGTGACTCATAGGTGTGCCACAAATAGTATATACATTTTTTTATTAGGTAAAAACATAAGACATTACTGTAATGAGGATGGCATTGCTTTCATTTAATTTATCCATGGGTGTCAAAGTAGTATATAATAAGTATTATTATTAAAAAATACATAGAACCATACTAAAAATGGTCTTAATACCTACAATGACTAGTAATGTGATACCACAAATGGGTGTATGTGTGAGACTATCATAAATTTTAAGAACCATGGTTGTGTCAAATATTGTTGAGTATGCCCTATACTAGCTATAAATGAAATCATAAATGAGTTTTTAATTGAATCATTTTATACCATAATTCATTTTTTAATCAATGAATGTGAGTCAACAAAAACATGTATAAAGAGTGGACTATTATTTGTATCCTCATTTTGAATCTCATGGTCATAGAATGTGATAAATGGATCTTTCCTTCATAAACCTATGACCATACCTATTATAACATATAAGATATACTTATTTTAAATAATTAGTTGATAGGTATTTAGTTCCATATAATTATTTTCTTTATTATTAGAATCATGATTTGGATGTGGATAGTTGAAATTTGTATACATTGTCTAGGTATATAAATTGATTCATTTAATCTTGTGTTATATCCTTCTACTTGAATAACCTTATCCTCAATTAGATATTTTATATTATGTATTAATGAATAGAATTTATTAGTATAAATTCATTAAAATGTTCATTTCCTAATGTAGATACTAAAGTTTTGTCTTTAGTACTTGATAATGACATGCTTGACACACATTTACTATGCATCACTTGAGCACCCAAACAAGGTCCAAATTTTCCATAGTCTCACACTTACATGCTGTCTTATGATTTAATTTTTATTTTTATTTTAATACACCTAAAGTAACCTAATTTTATATTTCAAACATTATAAATTTATTTCACAAACATATTTAGACTCTTAAAATAGTCCACCTATACACGATCCAGTTCTAATAGTTACAATCATTATCACCTATTGATAACAATTTGCATTGGTTAAAACTTTGCACTCCTAGCAATAGTTATTTTTTGAAATCAAACCCATAATTGGAGTTATCTTATAATCCTAGCATATAATTATATTATTCAAATAGATCCCTATATAAGCAAATCGAGGCCTAATTCATGATCTATTTAAAACTGATCTATTGCACATCTATACACTATTGCACATTAAAAAATTCTTATTCTTCCTAATTTTCATAAATATCACTAGGATCAGTCATAATCCAAGTCTAAAATAGCCAAAATCCAAGTAAAATTAAGAATTTAAAAGTACAAAATCTAATAATTAGCTACATTCACATAGTGAAGGAATAAAATTCCACAATCACGCTAGGTGGGAAAAATACATGTGGATTGATTTCCCTCCTTGGGGTATTGGATACATAGGAAATGTCCAATCATCAAATATTTGTTATTTTTGTTAACTTAACCCATTAAACTTCTCTTTTTTTTTAGTTTTTTATCCCTCATAAGCACATCTAAAGTTTCAATGTAAAAGATCCTAATTTCTAGACTACAAGTGTCATCAGAGTTTGGGATCAGAAACAAAAATCTAGAAAATACAATATTAAGTGACCATATAATCATTGTGTCACACTTACACACATGTTAGTTCCAAAAAACATGCCTTGACCTATGATACTGACCTGATCCTATATAAACAACCTAGTACAAGTAGAAGATCGGTTCTTAAACCAAGAGAATCATAGGTACACTGATCCCTAACTTCCACTTATAGAACATGGTCATAATTGTATAATCAACCAAAAAAACTAATTATCACGACCTCTTTAGTAATTTATATATTTAACATATTCCCTAATCAAATTAGAAGAATAAATTGTCAATCATTTAAATTTAGATGTAAAGTTGAATGCCATATTTTATAATTTGAATTTTATCTCAAGGTTATATCTTAATTAAATTAAAAGTACCCGTTAATATAAATTAAGGTAAAGACTTGATCCTATAAAAACAACCCAGTACAAGTAGAAGATCGGTTCTTAAACCAAGAGAATCATAAGTGCACTAATCCCTAACTTCCACTTATAGAACATGGTCATAATTGTATAATCAACCAAAAAAACTAAGTATCATGACCTCTTTAGTAATTTATATATTTAACATCTGCCCTAATCAAATTAGAAGAATAAATTGTCAATCATTTAAATTTAGATGTAAAGTTGAATGCCATATTTTATAATTTGAATTTTATCTCAAGGTTATATCTTAATTAAATTAATATTACCCATTAATATAAATTAAGGTAAATAGTTTAGAATCATCCTATTGATTACATGTCATTTGCTTATGCCATCTATGAACCTATCAATGATAAGTACATCTAGAAATGACCTTAAGAGATAAATTTATTTACTTAGAATTTCATTCCACCCTTCTACATTTAGGTCATGTTTTTTTTAAAACCCACAACATGGATACAACTTTCAATTTATGGTCATTTAGACTCCCATTAGGGTTTTCAACAACTATTAATGGTTTTTTTTGGCCAATTTTCACCTTGTTTTAGCCTATATGTGTGAAAATCTTCCGTTCATTATCCTTATTGATCATTTTACACACCTCATATTATCAAAGCATTAATTTCATTACTCTATTATTTCATTGTTAATTTTTCTTTTTTTGGATCATTACACCTAATTTGTTTAATCACTATTATTGATCATATAATACATGGTCATCACTACTCCCATGCTTCTCTCCTCTTTATTTTTTTTAGTGTTGAATAGGAATGGGTTATTTTGAGGAAATATGTGTCACTTACTTCAAGTTGTGTATGCATTACCACTTTCTACCTCAAACATTTAAACCATTAATTTTATTGTTCCATTATTGTTTTTTTACTCTAATAGTTTTTAGATCATTACACCTGATTTATTCACTCATTAATATTGATAATTTGATTTATGGTCATCACTACTCCTGTGTTTCTCTCCCTATTTTTAGGTTTTTTTGAGTGTTGAACATGAAGTGGCTCTTTTGAAGAACCACATGTCTCTTGATTCAAGTTTCAGATCCTTCAACACATTCCCCCTCAACTAGATAAGCTTGGATTTCAAATTGGTATATTACACCATAATTAGGAGAATGATATTTAGCCAACTTGATTACAATTTTTTTAAGCTTTACTATATTACTAGGGTTAGTATACTTCTATGTTAGGTTAGATTTAATTTACAAGAATCATAAAGATTTATTATGAAACAACACGTTATTTTCTTTTTGAATCACATTTCCATTATGAAACTAAAATCTTTACTTTGTAATTTTCATTTCTATTCCTAAAAAATAAGTATTTAATTCATAAATCATACTTTCCATTCCATATTTAATTTTAGTTACTATGGCTAGAATACTAGATGTATTTACTATTATTAATTTTAGTATATTAGTCATTCATTTATGTTTTAAACTTGGTTCTTATTTTGTCATCTTCTACCTTATGCAATTAATCAAATTAGATAGTGAATTTAGGCTCATAAGTCATCCTATAGGTTTAAATATATTTTATTTTTCATCCATTTATCAAACCCTTATGGCATATTTGGATTCTTATAACTACATTCCAACATTCCTGATGGGACCCCATAGGTTTCACTCTTGCTTGGATTTGTGTTTTCCCCAATTTCATGCCATTTTAACCTCTTTGTGATATTTTTATACCCTATCTACATTAAATATTGGATTTTTTTGGTAAACCTTTGACTTCCATTTTATTAGGCCAAATATTTTTCTAATAATCAATAGTGTTGTGGTAAAAAACTATTTCCAAATATTTTGGGTATTATATTTGGATTTGTAGATATTTTTTGGCATTTTTTTGTTCTTATCTATAATGTTTTCCTATATTTATCCTCTTTTGTTTTATTCTTATTTATTCTTTTTTTCAATATTGATGTCTTCTATCCATACCTTTAGAAAATATTCTCATTTCACTCAATGTGAATCCTATCAGTTGTTTTACTAAAATGTAAAAGCCTTTATGGAATGAAGAAGGATCATTAAAGAATGTTAAGTAAGCACTAATCAATATTAAAATCACCCTCTTGGATTATTTACTAAGTAATATTGGAATATTTTGGATAAATTAAGATGTTAGTAAAAATATTTATATTATTCTAAGTTAGTCTAGATTAGTTTTGGTCATATTAGGGAGTGTGTTTATATGTATACCTGAGTTGTGGTACCAACTCACCTCGATAATAAGAAGTGTACATTATAATAGGGATTAAGATGAAGCATAATTTATAGGAAAGATATGAGTTAAGAATCCTCATTATAAGGAGAAGATATGTGTATAATAAGCTCTTAATTTTGTTAGGATCCTCTCCTAAGAGTATAATTGATTACTTTTGTATAAGCAACTAAACACAGAATTAAACCAGAAGTAATATGTAACTAGAATTTAAAATCAACAAAGAATAGGAGATATGAGAAATAATACAATCTGTATTAACACTCTTCCAGAAGGAAATACAATGAAGAAATATCACTCTTCCACACCTCTTGGTTGTACAGTAATTCTCTCTCAAGAGTTCTCTCTCTCTCTCAATTACAATCAACAATCAACTCAATCCTGAGTTGTTGTTCCCTCCAAGTGACAATCAACCCAATGGTTGTTGTTGCCTACTTCCAAGTCCTTATGACAATCAACCCAATTATTGTTGCCTCCAATCCTTGACCATCATATCTTCTTGATCTTGCACCTTGTAAATCTTCCTGATCTTGCACCCTACAGATCTTCCTGATCTTGCACCCTAAAAATCTAATTGATCTTGCTTACCTTACAATACAACCCCATGGGTCTCCTAAATAGATCCCAAACTAAAAAATAATTAGAAATACAAACTCAAGACTAAAATTAGTCTTTACATGCAAACTAATAGTTCATCTAAAATTAGAATAGTTCTAGAATGCACAGACGACTGACGTCAGTCTCTGTCTGTCTAGAGATGACCGATGTCAGTTCCTATCTGACCAATATTGGCTGACCATAACTTATGTTGGTTACTATGTACACTGAATATGAATGATGTCATTTAGCCTGACTGATGTCAGTTACTGTGTAACCTAGCAACCTCCACATTTGCATAATAGTGAAGCTTTTAGCTCCACAACTTAACAATCTCCCACTTGGAGATAAACGGCTGCATCTATAGTTGTACCTATACAGCAACATCCTCTAATTTGTTTCTAGCTTGTATCCCCATCTTCAAGTTCAATCTTGAAGGCCAACAAAATTTGAATGAAGATTCAACTTCTCCTTTGTTCTTGGCTTTGTTAACATATCTGTAGGGTTCTTTTCTATATGGATCTTTTCTAGCTTCACCTATCCATCCTCCAATACCTATCAAATGAAGTGGTACCTAAGCTGTATATCTTTGGTTCTTGAAATGAAAGGTTGAATCTTTTGCCAGATGAATTGCTCTTTGACTATCACTATATAATCTGTAACTCTCTTGCTCCTTTCCCAATTCTTCCATGAACCAAGTCATCCATATCATTTCTTTGCTAGCCATTGTGACTACAATTTATTCTACCTCTGTAGTAGACAGGGCAATAACCTTCTATAACTCTGAAATCTAGCTAACCACCATTCCACCAATAGTGAACACATATCATGTGGTGCTTCTCTTACCATCCAAGTCACCTACCATATCCAAATATACATACCCATGTAGAGAAGTGTTTGACCCTACATATCATAAATACCTGCTGTTGGTCCCTCTCAGATATATGAGAATCCACTAAACTGCTTTCCAGTGCTTCTTTCCTAGATTGGCCATAAACTTGTTGACAACTCCCACTGCTTAGGTAATATCAGGTCTAGTACATACCATGTACTTAACCTCATCATGTGATTTAGGACACTATTCTATGCTTAACTTGAACTATCCAACCATAGGTGTGCTTACCAGTTTTGCATCCTACAAATTTAACCTCTCCACTACCTTATTCACATAATCCTCTTGAGACAAAATCAACTTGTGATTTTACCTGTCTCTAGAAATACTCATGCCAAGGATTACTGCTCCTAAATCCTTCCTGGCAAATATCTAAGCTAATTTTTCCTTTAGCTCAGTAATTCCCTACATGTATGAACCTATAACAAGCATATCATCTACATATAGTAATAGGATAATGTAGCTACTATTATCCAATCTGGTAAAATAAACACAATGGTCACATTGACATTGACTAAAGCCATTCTTTGTCATAAACCTGTCAAACCTCAAATACCATTGTCTTACAGCTTGCTTAAGACCATATAATCTGACCTTCTGTCTCACATGTCCATTCTCTCCTTTCTTTAACCTATAAATCCATTCATCTTTTAGTGCTTTCTTTCTGGCTGGCAACTCAACCAAATCCCACATTTGGTTCTTTTCTAAGGAATCAATTTCCTCATTAATGCCATGCTCCCACTATTTCCTAGATTCTACCAGCATTGCCTCTTCAAAACTTCCTAGTTTTTCACCATTAATAAGCAATAAGTATTATAAAGAAGGGGCATAATGAATTTGAGGCTTATTTACCCTTTTAGACCTCCTCATGGGCATTTGAGACTCATTGATAGCTTGTTGTTCACCCAAATTTCATTCTAACAGTGACCAATCCCAATCATCTCTCAATTTTCACTCGATTGATGTTGATTCTACCTGACCGATGTCGATCTCTATCTAACCAATGTTAGTTCCTTTCTGACTAACTTGGCTAATGTCAGTTCTCACCTGATCGACATCAGTTTCCACCTACCTGACATCACCGACTTTAGTCTCCACTGGACTAACATCGGTTCTCACCTAACTGATGTCAGTATCTATGTTTTCCTGTGAGTGATGATTTTTTACCTATGAGCTCATTTTGGATCATAACCTTGTCCAAATCAACATTTCCCAACTCAAAATTATTTAGCCTCTTGAGCTGATCACTGTCCATCACCTTCTCATTAAAAACCAAGGCTTTCTATTTCTTAAATGTGTCAAAAACATCATATTTCCACTTTAAGCAATAAACCCATACCTTTATTGTAGCATCATCAATGAAATAAACATAGCACTATGATCCTCCAATAGAAGTTCCTTGAGCTGGTCTCCACACGTCTACGTGAACAAGCTCCAACCTGTGCTTCTAACTTGTTAACCCAGTTTTGAGAAACCTCACTTTCTCCTATTTCTCAAAAATACAATGCTCACAAAAATCTTGGTCTATCAAATCTAAAATCTTACCTTTTGACTTAAGAACATGCATTCCCTTCTCACTCATGTGACCAAGCCTATAGAGCCACATCTTTGCATCTACATCTGAAGTAGATAAAATAGAAGGAGAATCAGTAATACAAGTAGATAGATAAAGTGTACCTACTTTCTTACCTCTAGCTAATACAAGTGCACCCTTGGAAACTTTCCAAGATTCCACTGTGAGAGTTACTATGCAACCCTCATCACCCAAATTCTCTACAGAAATCAGATTCCTCTTTAGGATGGGTACATGCATGACATCCTTCAACACCCATATGTTGCTAGTCTGCAATTTCAGCTACACTTTTCCTTTGCCAACAATTTAACAAGGCTCACCATCCCCTAAATAAACTTTTCCAAAGTCTCCATGGACATAATCATGGAAAAATTCTCTATTTGGGGTTGCATGGAAAGAAGCACCAAAATCTAAAACCCATAACTCTAACTGACTATCCAAAGAAAATATAAGAGCATCATGTGCAACAATACCTACAACATCTACTTCTTCATGTTGATCTTCTTTCAACCAATAATCTTTCTTTGCATGTCCTTTCTTTCCACAATTCTAGCAGGTGATACTTCTATTTCTAGATTTGGATCTTCTTCCCATCTTTGATCTTGATTTCCCTTGCTTGCCCTTCTCTCTTTGCCTTCCCCTACTTTCAAAACTTAAAGCATTACCTAGATGTTTCCCCTGTGATTTTCTTACAAATTTTTTCATTCAAGATTACACTAACAACATCATCAACTTTCAAGATATTTGAAGCAGATGCAGTATTACTAACTGCCAATACCAAGCTATCCCAGCTTTCAGGTAAAGATCATAAGAATAAGAGAGCCTTAATTTCATCATCAAAAACTATTTTGACTAAATTTAACTGATTTAAAATTCCATGGAAATCATTAAGATGACTAGATACAGATCCACCTTCCTACATTTGCAAATTAAATAATTGCTTCATAAGATATACCTTATTCAAAGCTAAAGGTTTTTCATATAAATTTGCCAAAGTATCCACTAGCTCTACCATTGTCTTTGCCTATGATAAGTTGGAAATCATAGACAATGCCAGGCTCAACCTTATAGATCACAGAGCCTTTCTATCAAGAACATTCCATTCTTCATCTTACATATCTGTGGGATTTTTTGAAACCCCGTCCAATGGTAAGTACAGATCTTTTTGATACAAATAATCTTCTATCTACATCCTCCATAATTGATAATTCTTGCCATTGAATTTCTCCATTCTTAGCTTACTTTCTTCTGCCATTGCTTTACTCCCACTCAAATAGAAACCCCTATGAGTGACCTATAATCAAAAAACACTAACACGCTCTGATACCACCTATTAGTGAACCAAGCTCTAATACCAATTGTTAGGATCCTCTCCTAAGAGTACAATTGATTACTTTTGTATAAATAACTAAACACAAAGTTAAACCAGAAGTAATATGTAACTAGAATTTAGAATCAACAAAGAATAAGAGATACAAGAAACAATACAATCTGTATTAATACTCTTCCAGAAGGAAATACAATGAAGAAATCTCACTCTTCCACACCTCTTGGGTGTACACTAATTCTCCCTCAAGAGTTCTCTCTCTCTCAATTACAATCAACAATCAACTCAATACCGAGTAGTTGTTCCCTCCAAGTGACAATCAACCCAATGGTTGTTGTTGCCTACTTCCAAGTCCTTGTGACAATCAACCCAATTGTTGTTGCCTCCAATCCTTGACCAGTAGGTCTTCTTGATCTTGCACCCTACAGATCTCTTGATATTACACCTTACAGATCTAATTGATCTTGCTTACCTTATAATACAACCCCATGGGTCTCTTAAATAGATCCCAAACCAAACAATAATTAGAAATGTAGACTCAAGACTAAAATTAGTCTTTACATGCAAACTAATTATTCGTCTAAAATTAGAATAGTTTTGGAATGCACAGATGACCGACATCAGTCTCTGTCTATCTAGATATGACCGATGTTGATTCTTATCTGATCGATGCCGGTCAATCATAACTGATGTCAATTATTGTGTACACTGAATATGACCGATGTCAGTTGGCTTGACCGATGTCAGTTACTGTGTAACCCAGCAACCTCCACATTTGCATAACAGTGAAGCTTTTAGCTCCATAACTCAACAAATTTGATAAATAAAATTACTAGAAATAATTACTTTAGAATATTTATAACCAATGAGAATATCATTCACCTTTTTAGTTTTCTGATCTTTCCCTTCATGTGCTTGTGTCATTAGGACTCAAGACTAATTTTCCTTATCTTTCTCATCCATATGGTGACCCACTCATAGAGTATAATATAGATAAATTATGGACACTATTGAATATTTTTTGTAAACACCTTTAAGCCATTAACATTTATGTTGAGCATAAGAATTCTCATAAGCAATGTAGGTACTTCATATCTAGTGATAGGGCTAATACATGATATCATTCAAATGTGTATAGATAATTATGTATGGGTCATAATTCTTTGTCTTCATATGCATGAAGGGTGACTCCACATTAGAATCATATATACTATTAGTATTCAAGTGAAGATAATAAATCTCATCACAAAACCATATCCCACCTTATAATTTTATTCTATAAGGTTTCAACCAATCATGTTGATTATAACCACAACTTGAGGTGAAGGTAACCTTAAGATGCATAACATGTTTAAAAAACATTTTCACCCTATCCCTTCTCTTCCTTAGCCATTTTTTATAGACTAAAACCATGAGGATTATCTTTACCACAATGATCTTTATGGTCATTAACTAGGTCATGGTTGACTAGAAGCTCACTTTGATTGACCTTCACCTAGGAAATTGAATATGGGTTTTCCTTAGTGGGAACAAGGACCTGTATATCCCTACTATCACAGGGATTATCTTAATCCTTACAAACCCCATTCAATTCATCATCATCCTCTATCCATCATCCATTCTTGTGGATACTTTCATAGAAATCCTTTGGCCCCTCATGTGCAAGCTATTCCCCTTCCTATTCCTTTTCCTATAATTCCTAAGTTCACAAGCATCCAAGATTATAGTCCAGTGAAGCACATTATTGCATTTATGATGGCATATGTATATTAAAAACATGATGATGGAATTATACTTAAGTGATTTTCTCATACCTTATGTGTTAAGGCCTTAGTTATGTTTCAAAATCTGCCTTCATATTCTATTTTTATTTTTCCATCTTTTCCTAGATGATATTTTCAATTATTCAATATTTATAGATTATTTAACCCTAACATCTAGTCACTCACTTATATGAGGTAGTCTAAGGAAGAGTCCAACTTTTATTTTTTCCATTAATGGAATTTAATTGTACACACTTATAAGATAAGGTTCATAGATGATTAGCTCTTCTAAATGTTCATTGAAGCATGAGACTCACTTAAAGTTATCAAGTATGAGCCTACCTATTATAGCTAATTTATTTCCAAGTGTTTGAATATCAAAGTATTTGAGGTGTAGGGTAGTATCCAACCTCCTTCTAGTGTGATCACAACTATATTATGATTAATTATGGTGTCACCAATTATTCATTAGAGAATAAAGACAAAAATAATACTAGATATTTCAATGGCCTATGTAACAAAGATTTTGAAAAGAATAAAAGAAAACCACATATCAAGTATCCCTTAAATTTGACCAATTTTTAGAAGAAAATAAAAATATAAAGGCATTCTAATAAATAATTTATTTCTCAAAAATTTGGTGTTAAAATAACTCATCCTTAAGACTCTCCTATTGTTGTGCCTAATCATGATTTGAATGTATTTGAGGAGCCTCTTTCTAACCATGATAATGAGAAGAAAAAAATAAGAAAATATCTAAGTGAAATTATTTTCAATATATTTTTCATTATTATACTTCTTTAGGTTATTTATTCTTTATATTTATATAATTATTAATTCAAACACCATGTTGGAAAGATCTGTATTTCCATCAACATTACCAACTCTTATTATGATGTATTTTTCAATGTGTGCTTAGGTTAGGTTACTAACACCAATGGAGATGTTTGTGGTGTTGAACATTTTGGTCAAGCCTCATGGGCCATGAATCTAGGAGTTAGGTTTAAATTTTAGTTAAATATTCCTCCCTAGGATAGGCTTAGACTATCTTCCATCATATATTAGGTTTAGTCCCTTTCTTTTAGGATTTTCATCTAGGAGCTTCTTCAATTTTTCCTTGAGAAAAACATGCTAACTTTCTATGAGCTCAATATCCCTAGTAAGGAAAAAGTAAGGAGTGAGGATAAGGTCATGTTCACTTTTAATATGATGTAACATTCTTCTATCTTAGGTTTTGACCCTTCTTCCTTACCTGACTCTTTAGTTCTTGCTAAGATAATTCATTTCACTCTTTCCATTGAGACATATGTCAATGATAATAACATCAAACGATGCATCATTGATGAGGATGTTGATATGAACACTTTAACTTTGTAAGAATTTGAATCACTATAAATAAATAATAAGAATATTTATGAATATCACCATAACTATGTCAGTTTTAACATCAACATTTTTGCTTAAATGGGGACTATGAAGCTTCATGTCATTTTTGGACCCAATATGGTGTGAATTGATTTTTTATGTAAACATAGATTTATCATTCAGCATCATCCTTGGAAATCCTTGGACATAAGCTTCATTTCATGGATACTTTTTTAGTAGTCTAATTTGAGCACTAAGGAAAGATTCATGTTATGGATGCTGACCCAAATACTTGGGCTTCAATTTATGCCAAGACAAATCCCTCTAAGGAGGATTTAAATTTTACCTCTTGAGTTGCTACAAGGTCTATATGTGTTCCCATTTATAATTTTATCCTTGTTGAGGATGATAATTTTTAAATTATCAAATACAAGGCCATTTTCATTACTTCGATAATTGTTCATTACTCTTAGGCATGCTAGATGACATGTAATCAATCAACTACTAACTATATTTTTTTATATAATTGGCCATTCACTTTTAGGGGATATCTTTACTCTTCGAGGATCTATTTTTTTTATTTCCAGTCCTCATATAAACACAAACATTGTACAAGTTTAGAGTCTCTTTCCCCAACATTAGCATTGTTAATGCCTCAATTAAGGAATTGATGGATACAAGTCATGGTTTCAAGTGTCACTTCATTCAGATTGATATAATAAACCTATTAAATAATACAAAAATTTTCAAGAAAATCATGAATAATTAGAATAAGTACCATCTTCACCCTCTCTTCTAGATAGGCTTGGATAATTATCGAATCAAGTTTGAATCTATCCCTAGTATTCTAATTGTCTAGGTGATAGTGTTAGGTTGGGAGGATCTACACCAAGAGCTCCCATTACTCCTAAGTTTTTTATGGAAACCCCATGGATATATAGAGTTTGACCAATATTAACCTAGGAATATTTGTGAAGTTTATTATGGATAAAATCAAAATCAATATTTTTGAAAAATAAAGAGAGATTCTTACCACCTTACTACATAAGTTTAAGGACATATTCACCTAGGAATATGTAGACATGAATGGATCCTAACATCTTCATTTAATATCTCATGATGATTTGTAACACTTGACCTATTATCCAAAATAAGTGACCAACAAATTCTGGGGTTTTTTAATTAGTTAAGAAATAGATTTGGAAACTCTTATGCATCGACGTTATCAAATCCATTAACTATCCATGATATGTTTCCAAAATATTTCTTATTTTTTAGAATAATGGGATTATGTGCATATGCATCAAATACCACAATATTAATTTTAATTTTTCAAAGAATATTTTTTTATAGTTATTTTACTAATCAAATTTTATATTCCATTGTAGGTTTTGAGATAATTTATTTCATTGATGGATTCTCTAGGTATAACTAAGCTCATATTACACCCCATGACTACCATAATATGATATTTTGTCACCCATTTTGGTAATTTTTGTTATTTCACCATGTGAATTGGTCACCCAATGCACATAATATGACATTTTGTCACCCCTTTTGGTAATTTTTGTTATGTCACCATATACACCCCATGACTACCATAATTGTCACCCCTTTTGGTAATAATCATAGTGCCACATATCAACACACTATGACTCATTATTTTCATGACCTTTTACAAATATTTCTCATTTAAAGACCTCAGACTCATCTTCAAGCATCTCTATGAAGTAGATTTTTAGAATCTCCACCAAATATATCCTTAGGTTCCTCATTTCTCAGTGAACCATTAAAGTGGATATTGAGAGTATAATTACAATATTTTATATGCCTCCTCACTAAAACCTTATTTAGTTTTATTCATTCTTATAAAGATTTATTTTAATCCACTTCATTGAGTATTACATCTACAAGTCTATACCCATCACCCATATTATTTATAAGAATGAAACTTTTCTATAACATCCTAAGATTTAGGAGGTGTTTTAAGATTTGAAGCATATCCTTCATAACCTGCTTGTCTTTATGGATCTCTTTGAGGTTGAAAATTTCATATTTTATAACCATGTCATATATTATTTAATCATGGTCATGTTCATCCAAAAAGACAATGCTAGTATAGAAATAATTCTTTATTACATCTCTCACATGTTATTTTTTGTTGAGCTTAACCATGGAGAGGTAGTGACTCACTCTTGTGTCCAAGATGAGTAAGCTTCACCATTATATGATTTATAAGTGACTAACGTCATTGTTTAATGTGAGCCATTTCCTTACTTATTAGTAAATATTACACTGGTAGGAAGGATCATAAGGTGGATCATGTTTCTTTAGAATTTTAACCTCTACATCATTAATTAGAAGTCCATTAAGTTTTTTAACCATAGCTGATAAATATACTAGATACACATTTCCTAAAAATTCTCAAGAATTCATTCATGATGTTTTTCTTGACAATATGGTCTATTTTGTATATTTAAATGAAATATCTAACTTTTTAGTCTCAATATATCATGTGCTACCTTGAGGACTAGTCTTATTTTGATGGTGTTTCTTCTTTAGAATAAATAAGATATGTGTCCTCACCATTTGATATGTTATAATTCATACAATCCTATATAATAGAGGTATCTATGGTGTTCTCACCTTGTTTTTTTACTTTGAGGATACATATCTTGCTCTCCAAGAGTCTCTAAATAGTAGACATTGTATACACCTTAGCAAGTAGGTTTGATCACAATGTATTATCAAGATGGGATACTATTGGGACACTATTATTAAGGATGTTGTATTATATAAAAATAACTTAAAATTGTATCAAATTATTGGGGATAAAATAAATTTTCCCATTATTTACTTTCAATTAGTTATGGACCCTTATACTTTCTATGATTGGGCTCTTGAATTCATTAGAGTGTTAAAGCTTGCTTCATCTAATGGTCATTATTGGTTCATGATTTGGATAAACTACTTTACTAAGTTTACTAATATCATGCCCTTTATTAGCATGAATGGGGCTATGAACACCAATTTTTTCCTAAACTAACTTATCTTCATGTTTTGAGTATGTTTAGTAATCATGGCTCATAATGTCCTAGGTTTTCAAAGCCTCAAGATATGAAAACTAGATGGAAAGTTTTGTTTCAAGTTATGCTTCTCTTAAACCTATTATACATGTGGTAATGGTTAGGATAAACCTTCCAACAATAATATTAATAATATTTTCCTCAAAATTATTTCTAAGTTTAAGAGAGTTTGGCATCTCACATTTTATCTTACTTTATGGGCATATCAAGCCAATTTTTATACAACCATGGGGGAAAATCCATACTTCCAAGTGTATGGATTTGAGGCCATTATTATATTAAAATTTTTGATCTCTTCTTTATAGGTCAATACATTCAAATAAATAAAAATGGGATTATTTATTAGCCTAGTTAGATTAATTAAATGAGCATCATATACATGTTTTGGAGCACAACCATGCTTATCATGGATGTCAGTGCCATGATTTTAAGAAGTTGGTGTAACCTTGTCATTTTTTCATTGGTGATATATTAGTTTTAATTAAGGTGGAATATTTTAATAAAGGAAATATCATGTTTAAGTGTTTTGGCCCATTCATGGTCTTTGATACTTAGATAATAGTCGATACCATATCTCTATTCTCAAGGGTGATGCCCACTGATAACCAATCAATGGGTACCTCCTTAAGACATTTCACTTATGAGGTACCTTTTTTGGGCCCTTTCTAGGATCCCCAATTATGGTAGTACAATGGATATCTACTCTTTCACTCAACACTACCTATCTTCAGACACTCAATTTTGGTTCAAGCCTTCCTCTTACAATGTTTTTAGCATTACTTCTTTCATATGGGTCATCGCATTGAATTATGGACTTATTATAACATGTTTCCTTATTTTTCCTCTTTATGTGATCCCATGGTATATTTTTTTTCTATTTTTCATTATTTTATGTTTCTATTATGTACATAGACTTATTTTATCTCTCTTATGTCTATCTATGTTTGTTTCTTCCTATTATATAATAATGACATTCTATCAATCTAATCCTATATTTTTTTCCTCTTCTAGCCATGGTCATGTCTTGTCAATTTTTGGATCCATTTTTTAGTTGTTTCACTTTTATTTTGTCAATTTTTTCACACCAATAGATATTAGATTAAAATCATGAGAAACACACACACACGCACACACAATTCATCTTTAACTATTATAAGATATCTAATATTTCCCAATCCATATATTAAGTATAAAATTTATCCAAAATAAGTTTTGTTAATTTTACTTTCAATTTTTTAGTCTATTTCTATGTATTAGCACACTCTAAATTGAATTATCTCTACTCAAGGACTTGCATCTTGTACCAAAATAGACCTAGGTGAATGTGCATGTATTTTCATCTCAAAACTAGGGAGATAAGGTGGAAATTATTCTCTCAAATTATCCATTTATACTCATATGAACTATAATGTGTTTGATTCAAGAATGAAGGATATTTATATTTCAACCCCACCTTGGTGCCTACCCTACCCAAATACTTATTCCCTTCTATTTTTCTCTAACATGTTATGGAAAGCTAAGTAAAAGGCATTAAAATAGAAAATTAGTTATTTCAATCCAATAATGTGAAAATAAAAATTACATGAAGGCAAAACATCCAATGACACCACAAACCTAACAAGTTGTGAAACTTATAAAATACTTTAGGACATGATTAAGGTGGTAGGATAGATAAGAGGGTCAAACAAGTTGATTAAAAATCTTACCTATGTCATGACCAACACAAGCATCGATCCCATCCCTATACATTATTTTTCCCACATTTTACATAGAAGGATTAAAAAACATACACAACCCAAATATGTAATAAAAATACCATAATTTGACAAGGTTTAACTATTATAGACATTTTTATATCATATTATTAATTGCTTGTTTCAAATTATCATATTGTCCAATTGGAATAATTTTAGCTAATAGGATATATCTATTTTTTGACATTGCTAAATAATATATCTCATTAGTGCACTAATTTTACCCTATTTACAATTGTTAAACTATAAAAGGTGAACATTTTGGTGAACCTGACATTGTTGCATTCAACATAAGTTTTTACCCTCTTATCCCTTAGTATTTTTTGTTTTGTTTTCATTTTAGATGTGTATTTTAGGGCTTATCCATCAATTATAGTTTTTTTTCTTTGTGTGGATTTTCTTAGCATTAATCATGGTTTATACAAAACAAATTGAGGAAAATACTTTATACTTATTAGATATGTTTGTGTTGGTTACTAAATTAAAAAGTGTGGTAATATATTTAGATATTTAGATATATTAGATACATTATCCAATATGTATAATAATATTTTGATGAAAATATTGAGATCCTTGATGAATTTATACAAATGAATAAATAAGAAAAGAATGAAAATGTTTTTCATGTAAACACCCCTAGGGTTTGTGATTATATTCCTACATCTACTATGATTTACATTGAGTTATTTAATCCTACATCCATTACCACTGGTATTCTTATGACTCAACCTTTGAACTAACATATTGAGAATAGCATCATACCTAACATGAGATAATGACTCTGATGCATAGTATTATAAACTTATAAATATAGATGAATAATCATTTACTCCATCAAAATTTTCCAATGCTAGTGGTTGGGATATTATAGTGCCTTCCAATCCTATTTTTAATGATGTCATTGACACATGGAGATCCCCAAAGCATATCTTTATGCCATGTTTTCATACATATATTGAAAATTATAGCTGTGTGGTATTCCTTAATATGTTTCCTAGTGCATTGGGAGGTGCAAAATTAAATTGGTTCCTTGATCTAATTAATGGGTTCCTAAATTCAATATTATGCCTACAAAGTGCCTTTGTATATAAAAACATTACCAAAAGTGGATATTTAAAAAAAAATGAGAGCATTAGACATATTAAACAAGACCAATAGAAGGATATGGAAGATAAAATATTAATATTTTATTGTCATATTTAATCACTTATTTATGAATCATGTTATCTTAAAAAGAAACACATCTTTATGAATAGTCTTATATAACTTGTCAAAGAGAAGTTAATTATTATAATGTGCAAATAATTCAATTATCTCAATTTGTAGAAAAGGACCATATCTCACCTCTTAAGGATTCAAATGTTTCTAATAGTAATGATCCTACCATAAAAAAATCCACTACTAGTCTCAAAAAATTAAAAAACCCAATGATTAGACATATCTCAAGTTGACCCAACAATTTTTTCAAAATTTAAAATGACATAATAAAATTATTATTAGACAAAAAATTGATTGATCTAACCATTGTGTAAATATAAATCAACATTTAAATCAATATTTATGATGCAAATGTATTTTTTACTTATCATACTAATTGAAGTCATCCAATAAATCATTGCTTCACTTAAGGGAAAAATTTAAGAACTCGTTGATCAAAATAAGATTATCCATAGTAGTAAAGCTACATAGGAAAGGCTGCCATTAATAAAAAAAATCAACCTCCTAATGATGTTTCAAAATCAATAGAATTTAATAACAATGAAAAATACTAATTAACTCAAGCCTTTCATGGCGATAATGATGATATAATGCATGATGATACATACTTTGGGGATCCTCATAACCCCAACTATATGGGCCAGTACTATACATAGCGTAACATAGGATTATTCACATATATATTTAGAAGTTTCCATTTTTTATGACATTATTTCTTAATTTTTTTACATTACATGTTATTTACTTTATATTAATACCTAGCTTATTTTTCTTTTTACACATGTTATAACTTTCGATAACTTATCATCTACTAGTTGATATCATTACTACATATTTAACATTCCACTACATATGATATATTTGGACTGGTACCCTCATTTATAATGGATATGAATAATAAAACACTCTCATTCAACCATTCCTATTTCTAATTTTTATCTTTTATCTCTTATTATAGGTATCTTACTTTATTCTTGATCTCTCATCCTTCAATAGTTCTCTAACTCCTCATTAGACTTCCTAATTTATTCATGCATGGCACTGATCTATAGCACCTCTCTTCCATTGTTATATATCTTAAGACACTTCATAATATTAACACTCATTAACTAATATTTTTACATACATTATTCAACTTCTACCATCACCATTCACTGACTAGTTTCCATAGGCTATTAGTCCACTCAAGGCTCAAATACTCCAAATCTTGATTTAGACCTTATGAATGTAAATTTTATTTGTATATGACCTCTCTTAGACATAACTACCTAACTCAATACATTTGAACCCCTGATTCACTCTCAAACACTTCTTTGACCTACTCAAGCTCTCAACCAACTATTACTCTTTATATCCTTTTTTAACACAAACCTTCTTTCATGAGAACTTACACAACTTACCTTAGAAAAATTCTAGTACCATTTATCACTTTTTAACTCTATAAATAATTTTAAATCCTAAAAATCTTTGGTGATGTACTTACTAATTCAAACCATCATTCAATTAGGTCTTCAACCTTGCAATTTTGAGTTTTTCATTTCCTAGCCTTTATACATGCCATATATTCTAATAAATAATTTATTAAACTTTATTAGGTTATTACCAATCTCCTTGAAAATTTTGGGGTTCTAACTCCTTTCCTAGGAACCAAAACCTATAAATGGTCAATAAACCCTATACAACAGTCATGCACAAGCCAATAAGTATAATTTTGAGTTCTCAATGTAAAAATGGTTTTCAATTCTAGATAAAGGATGAATAGGATATATATATATATATATATATATATATATATATATATATATATATATATATATATATATATATAAGTTACTTAAATTCACTATATGGAAACTCACAAACACCATATTTAACTTAGATACTCCTTTTACCTTGCTTGACTATGCATACTAGGCAGTCTATAGGATTATGACAATAAAATGAAGTCTAAATCAGTTATTGATCTTTTTAGTCTATATCAAGATCACCAATATATTAAATTAACCTAAGATAACTTAATAAACCCATATTGATTCAATTTAATACATATTTTAGATACTTAATGATTTATTTCACCTTCCCAATGTGATTGTATAACTCAAACAAGGTACAAGTAGAGTTAGAAAGTTATCAAGTTTATAAACTATTTTCAATATTTCATAGTAGCCTTGAAACTTCATAGGATTCATATAATTTTAATAAGAACATTAATTATTATTTTTAAGTACTCAAATCTCATTATATGAGCTAAACACCTTACTTTTCTAATGTGTCCACTTATGGCATGTAAACACAAAATTCATAGAGACTGAGTTCTCTTTTCTTGGATTTATCACTTTAGAGTTCAATGGATATCAATATGATGAATTACATGAGGAATACATAGATTGAATATATATTTAACAATTTTCCTTTCATTAACCATCAACAAAAACTATCAATCCAATCTCTCTCTCTCTCGACTGTCTCCACAAACAATAGGGTACTCAAACTGTGGACTCTTTCTTGGGTTTATTCACTCTAACACCATATATTAAACAACATTTAGGTTTATATGATTATAATATCCTGAATATTAATGCTAAACCATAGTTATTTCATTAACAATCTTCTAATGCTAACAAACCATCTTATTCCTAATTATAACCCTACATTGTTTAAACTTATATCTACAAGAACACAAAATAATGATATATTTATAGCCTTAAGGGCTTATCAAAACAATATATGAACAATAACATTAATTATAATTAAAATAGGAAATTTAACACACACAAAAAAATTCTTTACTATTAACAAGTATCAATTTATTTAATGTCGAGTCCATTCTTCACTCTTGACATGTATGGAGAGAGATGCATGTTCATTTCTTGGGTCCCTTTCTCTCATCTTCAGAGCTCTCTTCTTCTCTCCTACTCTCCTCCTTATCTAAAACTCTCTCCATCAAACTATCATTCATTTATTTTCTCCTCTCATCTCATTCAAAAACAAAAACTCATATTTCCATTAGCATGACATTTACATCTAGTCCCCATCTATAACATTTTAAAACCACCTAAGGACCTATCTACCCTTTTACATGTCATTAGACCCATATGACCTCTTTAAGCTTAGAGCTCAAAATTAAAATATTCAAATTAAAATTTTGGAGGGAAAATCCTCAAAACACTCTCTACCCCATTTCATGGCTTCTTAAGACCCTAAGGACTTATAATGGACCTCCTATCATGTATTAGAGTTTTCATCATTTCAATTTGTTTAATTGGCTAGATGCTCCTACATCATACTCCCTAGGAGGGAGAAAAATTAAGCACCAACCAAATATATTTATTTATCTTATTTCAATTATTATTCATTTTTATTTCTTTTATTACTCTCTCTTTGATTTTCTCATATTTACCTTTCTTAATTATATCTTGCTTCATCTTCATCATTCTATTTTTTTCTTTCTTCTTCCATATCATCATTCTCAATTATTTCTGAACTACAAGTGTCCATTCCTCCATTTAATTTTTATCCAATTCATAAGTCTCATACTCTTATTCACTTTTATCTTCATCTGCACCTATATAAACATCATCATTTACATACAATGTAGGTGTGTCATGAGGCCAAACTACCTCTTCACTAGCTCCTTGAGCTTGTATAATTGTTTTAAACTTTTTATTAATTTTACCTTATCTCATATCATTTTTTTTAACCTCTTCACTCAACTTTTTTATTAGATATAATTCTTGGAATCTTGTTGCACTTCCTTTTCCATGTTTTAGTTCATACGACTCAGTTATAATACCATCATGAAAACTAGTCATTTTCTCACCTTGTCTTGGATTCATTTTCTTGTCTTAACCATGCATGCTTATCATTCCTTGTTCAATATTTTTGATAGTCTATTCATGGTTTTCATCATCTATGTCATTCAAATATTTATCATTTTACTCTTCTTTGAGCTCACTCATGAGCTTCTTTTGTTGTCCTTCACTTGTATACAACCCTTTTAATGGACTAAAGAACCTTTTTAACATCCCTAGTTATCTTCTCAAGGTAAGAGAATCTACTTCTCCATGATCTTCATCAAATTTAGGAACCTATTGTCCTTCATCTTCTTCCAAATTCTATTTTATATCAACATATGCAGCCATGGATTTTTCATTTCTCAATAAGTTTTCATTCTCCATCAATGCTTCATCCCTACTTGCAATTTAGCTTTCACCTAGCTTCCCATTTGTGTTCATTGACATTATTTTCCATGATTTATACTCTCTTTTGATGAATTCATCCAATGACTCAAAGTGATCATCTTCATATTACTCATACACAACTTTCTTAGTTTTCCATTTACTTGTGTTATCTTCATTCTCTTCATCTTGCTTCTTGTTTGAAATACTCAGTTGTATTATTATTATTTTGTCCTTTTTTGGTTCCAACATGTCTTCCATTTTCTTCTTAGACTTGCAATTTTATCCTTTATTCATGTTTTCTTGAAGTGTATCTGAAATATTTGATTTTTATACCCTTTCCATGCTCTTCATGACCCATACTTTGCCTTGTATTTTCTTGGATTAAAGCCTGCTTCTTGCATCTCCTTATTCACATTTCCTTGCTTGACAATCTATCATATTGACTTGATTTAATCTACCTTCTATTCTTTTCCTTATGTTTTCCTTTTGTTTTCCAATTGAGTTCTTAGCTTGTATAACATATTACTTGAGATTTACCTTCTTCTCATCAAATGATTCCTTGAGTCATTTAGTCACTACATATCCATGTTCTTATACTATTCTTAAGGGTTGTACTTTTCTCTTCACTTTTCCAACCTATAAATATCCATCTTTATTCTCATATGCTTAATCAAAATCAAGTCCTAAGAATCCATTTACCTTGTTGAAGGACTATTGAATAATTATCTCCTATCCCATGTCTTCATGTCTTGAATTCATGTCTTCTTAGTGTGATTTATCTCTTTATTCAATTGTAATGCTTATCAAATAATCATGGAATTCTTATTATTTCTCTCTAATAACATGCTAGGAGTATTCAATTTTCATCATATCATCTTCTACAATCTATCATCTTCCTTTATCATCTTCATTGACCTTGATGGGTGATTCAATTGACCCATTTTTAATAATATTTAAGGTCTCATTATTTAAATTCATCCATATTTTATTTACACCTGCATTCACACACTTAAATTCAATGTTAGAATATAAAATAAGAGACCACATTGTCTCTATGAGTGCCTCTTTCATGGACATTCTTCTCTTTTTCTTGTCTTCTTCATCAAGTGCTTATTTTAACACTTATCTCTTCATGTTATCTTCAATGATAAATATTTTATCATCCTCTCTTTCATGTTTCTCTCTTGTAAACTTTTCATCCTTCATGCTTATATGGGCCTTACTTTCTTTGTTCTTCCCCTTCCTCAATAATTCATCTTATGCCTTTTCTCTTTTATGAGTAGCTCTATTGGCCACTTCACTCTCTTTCTCACATGATATCCAAATGATTATATGTATTGATCCTTCATGAGCTTCAACATGATTTCTATTCTATTAATGTTTTACCCAACCCTCTTCTCATCTCTTTCACTTCTTTTTCTATCTCCATCTTCTCTCTTTTTCTTCACTTTCTAGGCCTCACTTGAACCTGTCACTTAGCAAGTTATCCTAATTTATTTTATTATACTTCACTTGGGTATCCTTATTTTTCTCTATTCCTTTATCTATCACTTCTCTTATCTCTCTTGACTCTCATTTGGAGTCTTCTTCTCTCTCTTGAGCTTACATGTTCTTTCTACTCTATCTTCTCTAGGCTCTTCTTGCCTAGTCTCAAGTTGTTCACATGGACTTATGGGGTTTAGATTCTTCCTTCAATAATATTATATTTATATTCACTAAACCTAATAGGTTATACTTATACCTTTATTCAATTGACAAATACATCTACATTTTCTCTTCATGCAATCTTCATAGGCATCTTTTATCAATCTCAAATCAACAATCTTTAGCAACTCAAAAAACACAAATTAAACCAAGAGATTATCTTACTCTGATACTAAAATGATTAAAATTAATATGAAAACACTCTCACTCAACCATTCCTGGATCTGATTTTTATCTTTTATCTCCTACTTTAGTTACCTTGCTTTGTTCTTGAGCTCTCATCCTTTAATAGTTCTCCAACTCCTCACTAGACTTCTTAATTTCTTCATTCATGAAACTAGGATATAGCACCTATTTTCCATTGTTATTTATATTAATACCCTTCATAATCTTTAAATTCATCCATGCATCTTTATCCATCCATTATTCAAATTATAACATCACCATTCACTCACTAGCTTCCATAGGCTATTAGTCCACTAAAGGCTCAAATACTCCAAATCTCTATTTAGACCTTATGAATGAAAATTTTATTTATAGATGACATTTATTAGAAATAAAATAGATAACTAAACCAATTTAAACCCTTGAATCAATCTATAAAACTTCCTTACACTACTGAAGCTCTCAACCAAGTTCAATTCCTTGTAGCCTTTTTTAACACAAACCTTCTTTCCTAAGAACTTCTCTAGCTTATCTTGGAAAATTAGGACTATATTTTTTTACCCTTTATCCCTTTTTAACTATTTAAACAATTAAAAACCCTAAAAATCCTTGGTGATGTACTTTACATTTCAAACTATCCTTCAATTATGTCTTCTTTAGGTCTTTAACCCCTATAATTTTGAGTTTTACATCTCTTGGACTTTACATGTGCCAAATATTATAAGATCCATGTTATTAACCTTGAGGATGTTATTACCAATTTCCATGTAAAATTTTTGGTTTTGAATCCTTTCTGAAGTACTAAAACCTATAAATGGTTAATAAACCATATATAAGGTTCATGCATAGGCTGAGAGGAAGAAGTTTGAGATCTCAATGTAAAAATGGTTTTTAATGATATATAAAAGATAAATAGGCTATTTATATACATAATTTACTTAAATTCATTGGATGGAAACTCACCAATGTCATATTTAACTTGGATATGCCTTTTACCTTGTTTGGTTATGCATATTAGGCAGTTTATAAGACTGTGACAATATAATGAAACCTAAATCAATTATTGATCTTTATAGTATATCTCAAGACCTCAAAAATATTCCATTAACTAGATATATCTTACTAAACATTTATTAATTCAATGTCATATATATTTTAGACACTAAAAGTCTTATTTCACCTTTACAACATGATTGTCTATCTCATATATGGTACAAGTAGAATTAGAAAGTTGTCAAGTTTATAAATTATTTTCAATATTTCATAGTAGCTTTTAACCATTAGAGGACTCCTCTAGATTTAATAGCAACATTCATTCTTTTTTTAAGTCCTCAAAGCTCATGATATGATCTATAACACCTTACTTCTCTAATGTGTCCATTTATGGCATATAAACACATAATTCCTAAATATTGAGTTCTATTTTCTTGGATTTATCACTTTATAGTGTAATGGATATTGAGATGTTGAATTACATGAGGAAAAAATAGATTTAATATCAATATTTAAAAATTTTCCTTTCATTAACCATCAATAAAAACTCTCTCTCTCTCTCTCTCTCTCTCTCTCTCTCTCTCTCTCTCTCTCTCTCTCTCTCTCTCT